>BQKN01000428.1:12929-42512 GCA_022839385.1 Asparagus kiusianus | reverse complement strand
CGTCGAGCTGTATAGTGGGACCTATAGGCAATTTTATACGCCTACAGTCTTAACCTCTTTAAGTTGAACTGCTTCCGCCCATTTCGAGAAGTAATCGGTGATTGCCAGAATAAAACGGTCCCCTTTAACCGAAGGTGAGAAAATAGGACTTATATCTATTCCCCAAGTTTCAAATGGCCATGACGTTGCTGACGGGTGCAGATGCTCTGGAGGTTGGTGCATATAATTTGCATGTAATTGACATACTTGACATCGTCAGGCGTAATCGACTGCATCATTTACCATAGTTGGCCAGTAATATCTAATTCTCTTAAGTCGGTCGCAGAGTTTAGGACCGGGCTGATGTGCACCGCATGTCTCATCATGCTCCTCTTTGAGTGCTTGTTCCGTTTCCTTATTGGATAAACAACATAGTAATAGACCATCGTACGACCGTCGATACAGCATTTGTGTTGCAGCGTTGTAATAAAATCTCGGCGCTCTTTGCCGAATCGAATCCCTTTCTCTTACATCTTCAGGTAATATACCATGTAGGACGTAATCGATAATAGGAAAACGCCAATCTCGAACTTTGGGTTCAACTCTTATTAAGTGTGTTTCTTTAGCAATCGAATCGTAGATTGGAACAATAAGCTAGTGAGTCCTCACTGTAATTAATTGCTCTGTTTTGGGAGGTTGAGCCAAAGATCTGACAATGCCGCCAATGCGTCTGCATATGCATTTTGGAGACGTGGAACGTACTCGATGAAAAATTCTTCAAACGAGCTTGCCATCTCGATGGCCACCTGGTGGTATGGAATCAGGTCCTGATTTCTGACTTCATACTCTCCTCGTATCTGATTAACTACCAATTGAGAATCCCTAAAAGCTTCAAGGTATTCGACCCCCAGCTCTTTGGCAAAATTAAGTCCAATTATCAATGCATTGTACTCAGCCACGTTATTAGAGCATGGTTTGGTCAATGAGTATGCTCTAGGTAAGACATGTTTTTTCGGAGAAACTAAAACGACCCCCACTCCTGAGTAGATTTTAGGACATCCGAGCGCGCTCACCACGTTGGTGGCGCGGGAAGCCCCATCGAAGTATAATTGCCACACTTGTTGATGTGAGGTGGTATTAAATTCGTGAGTTTCATTTGGCAGATCGTCGTACAATTCGACTACATCTTTCGTAGGGTTTTCCGCCAGAAGATCGCAAATAGCTCGTCCCTTAACCGATTTTTGTTGCTTGAAGTATAAATCATATTGTGATAAGAGTAAAGCCCACCTAGCTAAATGCCAATTCATGGAGGCCGGTTGGGTCATGAATACTCGGATTGGGTTTATGTTGGAAATGACATAAATTGTCTGTCCAACTAAATAATGTCGCATTTTCTGGATTGCAAATACTAGGGCGAGACATTCTTTCTCAATCATCGGGTAATGAGATTCAGCTCCTACCAATGTACGACTCAGATAATACACCGCTTGTTCGTGACCGTTATCATCGTCTTGTGCGAGCAATGCACTTAACGAATGGCTCGTCGCTTTGACGTAAATCAAAAACGGTCTGCCCGATTTCGGTGCAACGAGGATAGGCGGATTTGCCAGATATGCTTTAATATCTTCGAATGCCTTTTGACACGCTTCATCCCAAATGAACGACACACCTTTCTTTGTGAGTTTAGAGAACGGTTGACATTTTTCGGACAGATTTGATATAAACTGATGGATATAAGCCAATCGACCTTGCAGCCCTCTGAGTTCTTTAAGATTTCTTAGGGGTTGTAATTCATGTATCGCCTTCACCTTATCAGGATCGATATGAATTCCTTTTGTGGTGACAACGAACCCAAGAAATTTACCGCTGGACATTCCAAGGAAGGACTTAGTCGGGTTCATCTTTAACTGATGAGTCCTCATAAGATCGAACATCGTCCTCAAATCGTTAATATGGTTGCTTTTATCACGGCTCTTAACGACCAGGTCATCAACGTATCATTTGACAGTCTTCCGAAGGTGCTCTCGAAAGATCTTCGTCATTGCTCGTTGGTACGTAGCACCGGCGTTCTTCAAACCGAGAGGCATAACAGTATAACAAAAGACGCCAAGGGGTGTTTTGAATGCTGTGTGCTTTTCATCGTCCGGGTGCATCTTGATTTGATTATATCCAGAAAATCCATTCATAAATGACATTCTCTCGAATCCGCACGTGTTGTCAATAATGACATCTGTAATTGGTAGAGGAAAGTCATCTTTAGGACAAGCTGTATTTAGATCTCTAAAGTCAATACAGATTCTGATTTTTTCGTTCTTTTTAAGGACTGGAACGATGTTGGCTAGCCATTCAGGATGTTGTTCTTCTCTGACAAAGCTCGAATCAATCAGTTTCTTGACTTCAGTTTCTATTGCCTCCATAATTTGCGGACGAAACCGTCTCTGCTGTTGTTTGACGGGTTTAACATCCGGTTTAATGTTAAGGCTGTGCATTGCTATATTTGGATCGAGTCCCGGCATATCTTCGTAATTCCAAGTGAACACATCGATATACTCTCTAATGAGGGCAATTAGTTCTTCTTTCTCATCCGGTGGAAGATCACCGCTAATAAATATAGGTTTCGGGTTACTTTCGTCACCCATATTAACTTGAACTACTCTATCCTCAGTAGGAGGCTCTCTTTGCTCAAATCGATCGCCATATTGGATATTCATGTAATGTATCCAGGGATCTTCCCAAGTTGGCAACTGATCGTCTTCTTCTGTTGTGGAAGGATCAACTGTTGCCATGTTTGACATTAGAGTTTTGAACCTTTCTCCAATGCTCACATCAGAATCCCAGGTTGAAACATCGGATGAATGCCCACTCTTATTTATTAGTTGGCTAATGATCTGCTGGCAATATTCATCATCAGATGACGAAACATAACCTAGACCTCTTTTATGACTGTAATAATTATCCGGTTTTCCTTTTGGTACATAGGCAGGACGGGGTGGAACCCTGACACCTTGACTAAAATGAAGACCTTCATCGAGCGAGAGGTCATAGCCTTGCCTCCTCATATAGCCATTTGCTTGTAAACTATACCGAGAAAAATATCGCCCGGGTTCTTCTTCCTCCGAATTAATGTTTAAGAAAAGATCTGGAGTAGGGGATGGTTCCCCTTTTCCAAAAACTATTTCTTTTTCACCTCCTGTCTTTGCGGGTAGGATCATAGTTGTTCCGAATGAACTTTTAATGTGTTTTGTTGTCGTACAAGATGAACGAAGTGGCATGTGTAGACTAGGGTCGTCATACAATTCCTGCATTACATTATCGAGACAATGCAAGTACTCTAAATCATCATTTATTATTTTATCGGCAAGTTGTCAGTTACAACTTTCATCCGACGATTCATCACCGTCAAGATCGATTACAAGAGGTTCAATGTCATTTAGTACAAGACCTTCACTATAATCGAGCCCGGCTTCGGTATCAGCTTCTTCTCTGCTGTCCGTACCATGGGCCGATGGTTTAGTATCGGATTCGGCACCGTAAAGAAGGGAGTCAGTAAAATAATTTTCTAACCCCTTAAACGGTTGCTTATCCGCGACCACCGTCTTAACCTCGTTGTTAGTGTCGACATATTTCAGACACTGATGGAGGGTGGAGGGAACTATAAGATTACTGTGGATCCATGGGCGACCTAGCAGTAAGTTATATGAAGTTTCAGCATCAATCACATAGCAAGTGGCCTCCGACTTCAAATCTCCAAGCTAACACTTTACTCGGATTTTCCCCAATGGCCTTGACCCACTAGTGTTAAATCTGTAGATAACGGTTCCTGTGGAGGCTAGCTTGTTGGCGGGGATTCCGAGGTGGTACATCAATCATAGCGGTATAATGCTGACAGCGGAACCCGGGTCCACTTGGATCCGGTTGACAACGCTCGATCCAATATATCCGGTGAAATATAGAGGCCTATCATGCTTCGAATTCTTAACTTGCATATCTTCTTTCGTGAAAGCAATGCAAGGAAACTTTGTGGCTGCTAAGTTGTAGTGTTGAATTGATGACCCTGGCTCCTCGGAGGTCAGTTTAATCTGAGTAAGAAATACCTCAGAATCAGCTAATGCTTCTTGCAAAGCTTCTCTGGTATCCTTTGAAAGGCGCAGTAATTCGTATAGCGTGATCCTTGCTGGGATATTAGCTAACCGAGCCATGACGTCGAAATGGTATGGAGTGTTCGAGCTTTCCAGTTTGTCTCGTCCAATCGGTCGATTAAAACGAGACTACCTCGGAACTTGAACCTCTTTGTGTTGAGGTTCCTTCTCCTCTTACTTAGTAACTTTCTGAGGTTTCTCGGTTGCTAAGGGTGGGGTTGTAACCACCCCCAGCTCTGTCAAAGTCTTGGTAGGTACAACTTTCACTACCCCCTACTCGGCTAATTGCTCGGATGCGCTTGGGTAGTTGAAACTGTATTCGTTTCCACTTCTAGTAGCAAAAACTTCCTGCTCTCCCTCAGAGGGTGGTAAAACTGAGATCTCTTCATCATTCTTCTCAGGAATTGCCGAGGCTCCGTAACAGGACTTTCCTTTTCCCTTGCCTTTTAATTTCTTCTTTGACGTGGATGTTGTCCATTGTTCATCTTCAAGCAAATCCAGATGAATCCAAAGGATTTCGCCATTGGGGGTCATGTGTGACACAAGTCCTTTTTGGCGCTATCTATGAGGGTCATCATTGATGGTTTGTATTTTAACCTTGGATACTGGCTCGGCTTGAAACCAAGATAAAGGAACTGATCCGAAGCTAATAGACACTGCATTTGCACCTACTTTCTTCTCTTTTGGTTTCGATGTCACAATACCAACATCGATTAAGCTTTGTATTTTGTCTTTTAAGACATAACACGCCTTAGTGGGATGGTGAACCCTTCTGTGATATGCACAATACTTCGGGTCGTTAGTCTTCTTCGCTTCTTCCTGGTTTGTGACCGGTGAAAGTTTGATCTTGTTGTTATCTAAAAGATATTTGAAGATAACTGGTACTTCATCATCCTTGAAAGAATACTCCTTCGGGAATCTGGGCTCTGAAGTCTTAGGTTGCCTCAGAGGTTATTAATTCTGATTCGGTGCCAATTGGAAAGATGATTGCTGCGGTTATTGCGGCTGTTGTGATGTTTGATGAGCATCAACAGCTGTCGCGGACCCTCTTCCTCTGCCTCGAGGATTAAAATTCTGTTTTTGAGTATTAGCTGGTGGCTGACCTCTCTCCAAATTCTTTCTCTTGAGAAAATGTTCAGCTTGCTCACCTCTCACTTTTAACTCTTTCCAAGTTTTAGAAGACACGACCCCCATGACTTCTAATACATCCAATGACAAGTTATTATGACATGTCTGTAGAATGAATTCTTCTGTGAGTGGATCTCGGTAGTTTACCGCTTTGTTCCAGAATCGTTTGACGAAGACATCAACCGACTCCCTATTTTTCTGCTTCTCGTCTAGCAAGGTACCAATAGAGACCTCAGTGTCGTCGTCGAAGAAATTGGTGAGGAACAATCCTTCTATATCTTCCCAGCTAGTGATGCTCCTGGGTTTAAGACGTCGGTACCAATCGAAGGCAGGCCCACGAAAGATTCCTACGAATGACCGGACCATCAAGGCTTTGTTTTCGGATATTACGCCAAGATGCGACTTGAAATAGATCAAGTGTTGAGTGGGTGAACCCCTGCCATCAAAAGGAGTAAAGTTAATCAGATTAAATTTTGGAGGGATAAGAAATCAGATTCCACTCCCTCGGGTACGGGTATGGAATGCCTGTTTTCTTCACTTCCTAGGCCGTCATCAGAGCATTGACTTTGCTCTCAAGATCTTGCATCTTCTTGTCCTCTTCTTCACTCTTCTTCAAGTAGATTTGAGGAGGTTGAGTGGATGATTTGGTCGGACCGCTTCCAGAATTGTCTTTATCAGGAGGAGGATTAGCAAAAATAGTCTCATCTTCTTCATTATCGACCTTAGTTATATGTACAGGTATAGCGTTACGCTGGCTGGATTCTACCATTTGGCTCGATTCTGGTTGATGTTGTTGAGCTTGTAAATCTCGCATCTGCTGCATTGTCAACTCCATCTCGGTTTTGATTTCAGCTCTAATTTCTTCGCGTTGTTTAGCTAACGCTTCCTGTAGTATCTGAGCCAGTTGATCTGGCGTGATTGCAAATGATTCTCTGACTTGCCTAACACTGGACGTGGTATCGTCCGATGCAACGACAGAACAAGTATCTAACAGTTCTTCATCTGAAGATAACCCTTCGTGCATTCTCTTGTAGTCTCGACGTCAGTTGGCTCTTCGTTGTAACCGCGACATCCTTTGAGAAAGACCCCACTTAACTCTCCCTCCCGGAGAGAAATCAGGGTCAGGGTTGACTAATTGTTGCTTTTCTTTGCCGGTCATGTTAATAGTGACCTCAGGGAACTCATCTCGTTGAATCACAGATTTCTTCTTGTTGAAGCGCCTCATTTTGGTTTTTGGCGTTTTAGTGGAAAGTCTTTGAAATACGGGGACTCTTGTTGATTTAGTTTTAGAGCAACCGCATTCTGTCAATACTTCTTTAATGAGCCTCTCACAAGCGCAATGAGACTCATCTTCTCGGGCAATTCTTTTTCGTGAGTTATTATTTCGATAGTACAGCTCATCATTATTGTGATTTGAGCAACCTATCTTTGGCTTTTGGACCCTGTTAACATGCACAGGACGACTAGTTGTCGCCTCTGAGCGACCCAAGGTCGAATTCTTGAACCCACCCCCTTGCGGGCATGGAGTCTTCATAGGTCCTAAACGAGAGTGAATAGGTATTTTCTCGTTTTGGGTTTGTTTTGTTATAATTGGGGGATACTTACGACCCCCAGTGTAAGAAACTACCAAGGGTTTATTCACCGGATCCGAGTGTTCTTTGATTGGTGTTTTGCCTCGATCGTCAGTCAAAGGACCAAGACGATCCGCATTGTAACCTTGAATCTTGATAAATCTGGGCTAACCTAGGTTTCCCTGGTGATGCAGTAGACGGACCCGGAATGGATGTTTACGGTGTCTTCGGAATCCAAAGTTTACGGTTCTTTGGTAGTTCTTCAGACACCATTTTTTTCTTCCCTTCTTGTATCTGTTGGCGAAGGGCACGAGTGCGAGCAGCCTTTGCCTGACGCTTTTGTATACGCTCTTTGAGTGTCGAACGAGCCCTTTTGACGAGAGTCTATTCCTCCGTCGTAAGTTTTGCAGAAATGTGATTAGTTTGCCGTTGAGGCAACTGGACCACTTTATGTTTCCTCGACTCTAGGTCCTCATAGTAATAGACCCCGTCGGTTTATTATAAGGCCTTAGCCAATTGACGAGCACGACGTTGACGTTGTCTCTGACGAGCTCTTTTTGTCAGTGAAGGCGGGTCATGATTCAATGACTCCTTAATTGGTGCAGAGTCATTTGGAGCAGAGATGTTGCAGGTGGGTTCTTTAGCAACGATCGGGCAAGAACCTTCACCTGCGGTCTTCATCAGAATTGAAGACTTGAAAACTTTCTTGGAAGAGGAAGTCTTCCTGCACTTGCGAGGTGAGGAAGATTTTGAGGATGACAGATATTCCTCGAATTTTGCTTGATCGAATTCATATTCGATTTCTTCATTGATCACGATCTTGATCGGTTGCGACACTACGACCTTGGTAGCGAGACCGTTGGCTCCCATTGTAGTCGCCAGTTTGTTTTCGTCGAAAGTCATTTTCATCGTTGATTCCATTAAAACTTAAATCGTTTAAGGAGAATTACAATGAAAAATAAGCAAATTACAACTCTCTTAGAAAATAACACAGAAATCGTTTATCGACTCCTGTTTTGTAGGACTTTGCCTGTGCCGGGAGTGCTTTGACTCGTGGACCACCAGATCATAGATTGTGACAGGGTTTAGAGATTCTTCCTTTGTTTATTGAAGTAAGAATTTGAAGCGAATATCTTATCGATGTAAGATGTTCACTCTTTCAAAGATCAAGTCTGAGCTTAGATCTCTATGAATCACCAAACGCTGTTTATGAAAGGTGAAAACTATCTCTCTCTTCCTCAAAATTATCAAAAGTCCAAGTCTCTATGCTCCAATCTGCTCTCTGTGCTTTATTTCGTGACTAGGGAGGTATTTATAGGGATAGGAGTGCACAACAGTGGAAACAGGGGCGAAATAACTGACCAAGTGACTGCTCTTTGGGCGCGCCAGTCTACACTGCCGTGGCTATTGGCGCGTCAGCGTGGACTGGCGCGGCCAAAGAAGCGGTTACAGCCACATTCTAGTTTGTTTGAAACTATCTTCCCACGTCTTTTAACCATTTTTTCATAGTTTTAACTGCTTGTCCACGTCAGCATACGTTCTTTTTCTGATATGCCGTCACGTGGACCTTAAAAATCATCGTATAATTGCTTTGTAACCGTCACGGCAGCCCTCCCTATAGTTTGCGCGTCACCATGGATTGACGCGCCATAGGCGCGCCGCTATGGACTAGCGCACCATAGGCGCGTCACCATAGGCTGCCGCACCTAAGGCGCGTCACCATGTGCTACCGCACCTTAGGCGCGTCACCATGTGCTGCCGCGCCTAAGGCGCATCACCATGTGCTACCGCGCCCTAGGCGTATCACCATGGGTTGCCTATCAGTGTATTTTGTCGTTGCATGCACATTGTTCTCTTCTCAGCCTTGAGTTATGTTTGGATATCTATGAGCATTTTTTTGACGCCTACAGCGTGAGAGAGAGAAAAAAGGTACGCGAAGAGAGAATGGGATGAAGAGAGAGAGAATGGAGGCGGCTGGGGTTAACACGAGTGAGAGAAGGGAAAAAGTATATGTATATATAATATTAGGGTTAGGGTTAGGTAATTAAAACGAAATTAATTAAAAATAATTAATTACTGATATTTAAAAATTAGAATAAATACGGGATAATTATCTATAAATAAAAACGTACATGTTGTGCTAATACAATAGTTGATACGAAATAGTCAAAATATACACATATTGTATAATTAAACAAGAATAATTAATAATAAAAATATATTTGCTTACATTTAAAATCAAATAATTATGAGATAATTATATACACAGTAAAACGTACTAGTTTTGCTAATATGATAGATAATATGCAACAGTAAAATAATACGGCAAATTATATAAATAATACGTAATTAATAATACAACGTATTATACGAAAATATACGTAATAATAAAAATAATATAACGTATTATTCAAAATGATATGTAACAGCATCGATAACGCAACAGATATATTCCATAAATTTCCACCGTATAAAATTAATTTATAAATATTAATATCATTTAAATAAATATACAACTCAGACTTTAAATCATAGAAAATTGTAGAAATTCAAGAAAAATACAAATACTCTTTTAAAAATTATAATTAAATATTTTAAAATACCAGAAAATTATTTTAACTAGTATTAAAATTTCACGGTCCTTACATCTTGAGAGACTATAAATAGTCCTCAGGTCTCACTTGTTAAAAAGCCAAGAGAACTAAGCAAAACTTGTGTTTTTCATTTTTGAGCCTTCCAAGCTTAATCTTCTACTCTTTCTCTAGTTTTTCTTGTTTGGGTTTTCACTTTCATATACTCACAAACCCCTGAGCTTCAAATTGTTTATCTCTTCATCCTTGCCATAGGATTGTTATAAGAGAGACCATTTTTCTTCATCTTGTATTGTGTGGCATTGAGTGGAGATCTAAATCTCGAGGAGATTATTGTGTGGAGGGTTCGATCTCGGGGAGATCATTATGTAGATGTTCTGGCTTTCAAACCAGATTGTGTAATGGATTACCATCGGGAGAGGTGGTTAGGGACGTAGGTCGAAAGTAGCTGAACCTCGTGAACATATCATCGTCTTTATTGGCTAACTATCGCTCACTCTCTCTTTTAATTATTGCTTTATTATTATATTTTGTGTCTTAAATTATATTGTATTTTTATTAGTTGCACATTATTGTTTGATTATCCTATTCACCCCTCAATTTTATTTGGTATCAGAGCTTAGTCTCTATTTATTCATGGTTTAATCACCTTAGAATAAAGATCCCATATGGATTCAAACATGAATGTGCATACTCTTGAAGGTCACTTAATTTCTAGGCCTCCTTTGTTTAATGGTAATAATTTTGCTTATTAGAAAGCTAGGATGCATATTTATTTGAGATGTATTGATATTAACATCCTAGATATCGTTGAAAAGGATTATGTTGAAAAAACTAGTCGTAACATGACTGACAAAGAAAAGCATTTGGCTACTCTTAATGTTAAGGCTATGAATGCCTTGATTTGTGGACTCACTCCAAATAATTTTAATAGAGTCTCCACTTGTGCAACCACACATGAAATTTAGGACAAACTATGTGTAACTCATGAGGGAACTCTTCAAGTCAAAGAGTCTAAAATTAGTAGTCTCATGCATGAATATGAATTATTTAAAATGCTTCCAAATGAATCAATTGATGCCATGTTTAGTTGTTTTACTAACATTGTGAATCAACTACATGGTTTTGACAAGGTGCTTGAGAACCAAGAAAAGAACTACAAGATCCTTCGCTCTCTTACACCAACATGGGAGCCCAAAGCAACAATAATAGAGGAGGAAAATGATCTCACAAAGCTCACTATTGATGGCCTCATTAGCAAACTCAAAGTTCATGAGAAGAAGATCAAGGAGAAAGAAGAAGAACCCCCACGAGCAAATGAAGATCCTTCTCCAAAGATGAAATCAGTTGTGCTCAAAGGAGCAATTAAGAATGACTCTTCCTCCTCCGATAGTGAAATTGATATCTCGAAAGAAGTGACACATCTTTCCAAAAGAATATCAAGATTGGTTAGGATGAACAAAAACTTCAAAAAAAATTGTTCTAACCAATTTTCTTCGCGTGTAGGAAAATATTTTAAATGCCATGAACCGGGACATATGGCAAGAGATTGCCCTAAAGTAAAAGAAAAGTACATGAAGTATAAGAAGAAGAAGGCTATGTATGTGGGATGGGAAGAATCCGAACCTAGTGATTCAGATAGTAATGAAGAAGCCGCCAAATGTGCCTTCCAAGATCCAAATATATGCTTCATGGCTCACGAGGATGAGGTAATATCTGTCTCCGAAGATATGCAATATGAATTAGAAAACTCTCTTGTTGAATTAAATTTTGAGTTTAAAAAGTTAGCCAAAGAATATTCTTCATTTAAAAAATTACACAACTCATGTGATTCAAAACTTGAATTATTACAATCTTCAATGAATGGTACTACTACTTTAAAAGATAAAATAATTGAAGATCTTGATTTTGAAAACAAACAATTTAGGTCCAAAATTGAGAGATTAAATAATAAAATTGCCTTATTGAAATCTATTCATGCTCACCCTCATTTTGGTAGAAAAAGATTTTATCAATTTCATGCACCTATTCACAAGAAAAATTTCATTTGCACTTATTGCATTAGACATGGTCACATCTCCACACATTATAAAATTAGAAATAATACTTATGATTATGGGTTGATGTGGGTATCCAAGGGTACTAATAGTACTAACGTTCAAGGACCCAAGATTTGGGTACCTAAAGTATCTACTACTTCTTTACTTATAGGGCACGTCTCGCACAAGACGTAAGGAAGTATGGTACCTTGATAGTGGTTACTCTCATCATATAACGAGCAATAAAGATCTCTTTATAAACCTATCAATGATGGAAGGAGGCAATGTCTCCTTTGGCGGTGTCGAGAAAGGTAAAATTGTCGGTATTCGTAATATTAGTAAGAAACCTTCTCCCATCATTGAAGATGTTTATTTAGTTAAATGACTAAATCATAATCTTCTTAGTATTAGTCAACTAAGTGATAAAGGCTATGACATTATTTTTAAACCGGATAAATGTATTGTTAGCCTCAAACATAAAATTATTTTTTGTTACCATTAGAAAATCTAATGTATATATTTTTGAGATGAATGAGCTTGTAGATCAAGATGTAAAATGCATTGCCACGATGGATGGTGATCCTTGGATTTGGCACAAAAGTCTTGGACATACAAACATAAAATTAATTTCCAAGCTATCAAAGAAAAACTTAGTAAGAGGACTACCAAGCTTAAACTTTGTTAAAGACTCCCAATGTGAAGAATGTGCCAAAGGTAAATGTGCCAAAGGTAAACAAATCAAAAGTTTCTTTAAATCCATTAACAAGGTATCCACAAACTAAACCTTACTTCATCTTAATCTCTTTGGTCCTATACGTGTTGCCTCACTAGGAGGAAAGTATTATGTTTTTGTGTTGGTTGATAATTTTTCTCATTTTACATGGGTCATATTTCTTGCAAATAAGGATGAGTGTTTTGATGAGTTTTCCCACTTTGTAAAAATGGTTAAAAATGAAAAAGGTTCGAAATTATCAAAGTTCGTAGTGATCATGGTGGTAAATTTCAAAATAAGTATTTTAGTGATTTTTGTGACCATCATGGTATTACTCATACGTTTTTCGTACCAAGAACACTACAACAAAATGATGTTGTTGAACGAAAAATAAGACCATACAAGTGATGACACGTACTATGATAAATGCTTTTGATTTACCAAAGTATTTTTGGGCAGCGGCTGTTAACATGGCTTGTCATGTTTTAAATCATGTTTTGATTAGACTTATTTTCAAAAAAGCCCCTTATGAGATTTATTTTGGTACGAAACCCAACATAAGCTATTTTTGGATTTTTGGTTGCAAATGTTTTATCTTGAACACTAAAAATCATCATGATAAATTTGATTCAAAAATAGATGTTAGAATATTTTTAGGATATGCATCAAGGAGAAAGGCTTATAGAGTTTTTAATAAACGAACACTCATTGTTGAAGAGTCTATAAACAATACCTTGGATGAGACTAATATCAGTTTGTAAGATTTTGTGCCTATTAGGGAAGATAATGACATTAAAGGAGGATTGGAACTATTGTAAATTAATGACACCCCTTCAACGGTTTTACCAAAGACTTTAGAAGAAGAGCTTGAAAATAATCAAGAAGAACTTCCCAAAATATGGAAGTTTGCACCGGATCATCCTAAGGAGCAAATCATTGGAAGCCCCTCAAAAGGCGTTATGACTCACTCAAAAGTAATTAGTGAATGTGGTAACATTGCTTTTCTATCTCAAATAGAACTAAAACATGTTGATGATGTTTTAAATAATAAGTTTTGAGTTTTAGCCATGCATGATGAATTAAATAATTTTCAAAGAAATAATATTTGAAAACTTGTTCCTAGACCAAAAGACTTTCATGTTATTAGAACAAAATAAGTTTTTCAAAATAAACTTGACGAATTTGGCATAGTGACTAGGAATAAAGCTAGATTAGTCGCCTAAGGATACAATCAAGAGGAGAGCATTGATTATGACGAAACCTTTATACCGGTTGCAAGAATGGAGTCAATATGTATGTTCTTGGCATTTTCTAGCTTTAAAAATTTCAAACTATTTTAAATGGAAGTTAAAAGTGCATTTTTAAATGGTTTTATTGATGAAGAGGTTTATGTCGAGTAACCCCCCGGATTTATTGGTTATTTGTTTTCAAATCATGTTTACCAAGTTCAAAAAACTTTATATTGTTTGAAACACGCTCCAAGAGCTTGGTATGCTCGCCTCTCTAGTTTTCTTTTTGAAAATGGTTTTTCAAAAGGAAAAATTAATAATACTTTGCTTGTTAGAAAAAGCAAAAGTGATTTTATCTTAGTTCAAGTATATGTCGATGATATTATTTTTAGAGCTACTAATGAATCTTTGTGCAAGGAATTTTTAAAAATTATGCAAGAGCAATTTGAAATGAGTATAATGGGACAGCTCATGTTTTTTCCTTGGACTCCAAGTCAAACAAGGTGATGATGGAATTTTTGTTTCACAAAGAAAGTATGCAAGAGAGTTGGTGAAGAAATTTAGCATGTAAAACTCCAAGTACGCACCAACTCCAATGAGTACCTCCATCAAGTTGGACATGGATGTAAGTGGTAAGAAAGTAGACCAAAAGCTATATCGAGGTACGATATGAAGTTTACTTTATCTCACTGCTAGTAGACCGAACATAATGTTTAGTGTTTGTACATGTACACGGTTCTAAAGCTTCTCCTAGAAAATCTCATTTAATTACGGTTAAACGTATTATTAAGTATATAAATAGTACAATTGAACTTGGTTTGTTTTACCCGAAGCATACTATTTTTGATCTTTATGGTTATTGTGATGCTAACTTTACCGGGTGAAAGATAGACCGCAAGAGTACTAGTGGCACATGTCAATTCTTAGGCAACTCTCTAGTTTCTTGGTCATCCAAGAAGCAAAATGGTGTAGCCTTATCCATTATGAAAGCGAAATATATTGCCGCTGACTTATGTTATGCTCAATTATTATGGATGAAACAAAATTTGGTTGATTTCGATTTACATTTTCATGATACAAATTTTTTTTGTGATAATACTAGTGCTATAAATATTTCAAAAAAATTAAGTTCTTCATTCTAGAACCAAACATATAGATGTTCGACATCATTTCTTACGTGATCATGTAGAAAGGAAAGATGTGTCCCTTGTTTATATTGATACAAAATCTCAACTAACAGATATCTTTACCAAGCCTCTTTGCGAAGAAACTTTTTGTTGTATAAGAGGTGAACTAGGCAAGTGCATCCTTTGATTCATGATTTGCTCGATTATTTATTTATCTTTTTCAACAATGATGTTTTATAATCTTTTTAAATGGCTTACATAGTTCCATGAACTTGCATGTTTTTCTTTTTAAGTTTTTGGTTGGAAAATTCTTATCTTGAGTTAATTGTCTGATCTAGACATGACCAGTTATTTTAATATTTTTTCTTTGTGTAACCCATTTTGATGTTGCCAAAGGGGCAGAAAATCTCCTATACTTTGTGAACATAGATAGGGGGAGCATCTATCTATAAGTCATAACTTTATTTTTTTTATTTTTATGCTCTTTTATACCGGTGGTTTGTCATCATCAAAAAGGGAAAGATTGTTAGGTCTCATGTTTTGATGATGATCTACAAACCCTATTATTAGTACTAATTGCTTGTCAAGTGATCCTACACAAGATATGTTTATCAAACAATATAGTGCCATAAAAGGAGGATGGATGGATTTGCACTTCAACAATGATATTCATGGAGGTGGAGACAAGTTGATGAAGAAGCCTTAAAATGCTCAATGATCAACTCACACGAATATCAAACAAAGAAGAGCTTTCAAGCATATATTCAAGAAGAGCTTCATCAATAAAACTTAGCAAATATCGACACTCAAGCTTTGTGTACTATTGTAAGCAATATTTATATTTTTTTACTTCTCTCTAGATCATAATGTAGGCAAAAAATAAAGTTGATAACTTTTGAAGCATTAGGGGATTACACACACACATTTCAAAATTCGTATTTTCACGGTTTTGCAAAATAATAATTTTTCACAAATGGAAAATGCTATTTTAGAAATTCCTCTTCTAAAATATTTATTTTCATATTTATAAACATTTTCCTAAGTTTTACTATTTTTAGAGTTGATTTACTATTTTGAAATGAATTTAGAAAATCAGTCGACCGAGCACAGTATCTTCAGTTGACCGACCAAAGTCATCGGTCGACCGATAGTATCTCTGTAGGTAATAAAATTTGCCTTTAATCCCTATCAGAGAAGTTCAGAACAAAACTATTAAAACCTCACTCGAAATAGCAAAAAAGGAAAAAACGCTGATATCTCTCAAACCTGAATTTTTTTTGCGAAACAGACAAAAGCAAACCGAACCCTATAGGGTGGGTTTGGTCAGCTCTGCCTCGTCAAGATTGTCAATTTTCATATATAATTCGTCCAATTCCGACTTATGGTTTGAAAGTTATGACATGTTCTTCGTGGCATGTTCTGGAGCTCGCCTGAAGAGCAAGCTCGCCTACAAAGGAGCTTAGCTCACATGAAGGCTTGAAGCTCGCCTACATAAGGCAAGTTTTCCTGCACATCCTTGCCTGCAAAGCTCTCCTGCATGCTTGAAGCTCGCCTGAAGACCAAGCTCGCCTGAAGACCAAGCTCACCTAAAGGCTGAAGCTCACCTGCAAAGGTGCTTAGCTTGCCTGAAGGCTTGAAGCTTGCCTACATAAGGCAAGTTTGCTTGCATAACCTCACCTGAGGGCCAAGCTCGCCTGAAGAGCAAGCTTTCCTATCAACACTTGGAGCTTGCCTATATAGCTCATCTTGCCTGCATAGCCTCGCCCGCGAAACTCGCCTGACAGCTTGAAGATCGCTTGCACAGCCTCGTCTGTTGAGCCCGCCTGCCTGAGTTAAAAGCTCGCCTGCATGGATCGAGCTCGCCTGGAGGCCAAGCTCGCCTGCATGACTCGAGCTCGCCTGGAGGCCAAGCTTGCCCGTATGAATCGAGCTCGCATGGAGGACAAGCTCGCCCGACAGTTAGAAACTTGCCAGCACGAGTCGAGTCGGATCTGCATGCTTAGTCGACTTGCCAGCATGAAGGTTCAAGCTCGCCTGTAGGCTTGAGCTTGTCTAAAAGCCAAGCTCACCTATCAAACTCTCCAATGCGGCCCACAATCAGTCATATCAGTGGTCATATCCCACATTTCAAGGGGAAAAGCATGGCTCCCCTACTCTACAAATAGCCATTAACGGCTACAAAAAGAGGGTGGCTGACAGGACCCTCCAGGTGGTCACATCCCACAGCTAGGGAGCATGATCTACTTGTGGTCAAATCCCACGAATCAGGGGATGGCCCATGCCATCCCTTGACTATTTATAGGACCTTCTTTCCCACATGCAAGAGGTCTATATTCTATTACTACTCTTGGAAAAAGAATGAGCCAGGCTCTGCTAAAAAAACCTTCGCCTCTTGACTAAAATAGGCTTGAAGAGTGCAGAGTCTTAATTGCTCTTGTGTCAGCTAAGACTACTGTCGGCTGACTGGAGATTGATAGAGGATCGAACTTTAAGATCTCGGCGTACTCAGGCTCCGAGAAATCAAGCAATTGCTCGGCCGTCAAAGTCATCCAAATGAGCTTCTAATATGTACTAAAGCTCACCTGCAACTTCGATCAGATCGTCCAAGGGAAGCAAATTCGGTGCGAGAACTGAGCGAGGCGTCCTATCGCTACCAAAGATCCCACGTTAAACAAGAAGAGCATTCCCTCTGCTTCTATTATAATTTTGATTCATTAATTTGTAATAGGCTATTCTTATCAATACAAACGAAATCCCTGTTTCGGGAAATCAAAATTTACACCTACAGTCTCATTTTATAGTGTCTAGAAAAATTATTCTGTGTAGTCAACCGATCATAATTTTCAGTCGACTGATACTTATTAGTCGACCGACCTTGTAGACCAATCGACCGATAGCTTTATCAACGACACTATAATATTTCAGTCATTCTGGTCAGTCGACTGATTCATAAAATTAGTCGACCGATGCACTGTAACAGCTAGTTTTCCAGATTCTAGATTTTAAGGGATTTGTTTTTATTTTTAGATTTTCTTTGGATTTGGGCTGATATGTTGAGAGACTATAAATAGTCCTCAGGTCTCACTTGTCAAAAAGCCAAGAGAACTAATCAAAACTTGAGTTTTTCATTTTTGAGCCTTCCAAACTTAATCTTCTACTCTTTCTCAAGTTTTTCTTGTTTGGGTTTTCACTTTCATATACACACAAATCCCTGAGCTTCAAATTGTTTATCTCTTCATTCTTACCATAGGATTGTTGTAAGAGAAACCATTTTTCTTCATCTTGTATTGTGTGGCATTGAGTGGAGATCTAGATCTCGATGAGATCGTTGTGTGGAGAGTTTGATCTCGGGAAGATCATTGTGTAGAAGTTCTGGTTTTCAAACCGGATTGTGTAGTAGATTACCATCGGGAGTGGTGGTCGGGGACGTAGGTTAAGAGTGGCCGAACCTCGTGAACATATCATCGTCTTTATTGGCTAACTATCTCGCACTTTCTCTTTTAATTATTGATTTATTATTATATTTTGTGACTTAAATTGCATTGCATTTTCATTAGTTGCGTATTATTGTTTGATTACCCTATGCACCCCCCTCTAGGATAATTTCACAAACTACTAAACAATTAAATGATCGATCTTTAGAAGAGGAAGTTCGTTGTAGGTCAAAGAAACAAGGAAGTGCTTGGTAGTTGGATTCAAGTTGTTCACATCATATGACAGGCAAGAAAAACTTATTTCTAAATCTTGATAAGAAGAAGGGTGGAGATGTGACTATTGATAATAATGATAAAGGTAAGATTATAGGAGTTAGAGATACATGTAATGAATCATTTAAACTCCTTAAGGTTTTACTTGTAGATCGTTTAAAGCATAATCTCATATCCGTTAGCCAGTTATGTGACAAAGGTATGTCTTTTTTTTGCATCAAAAGTATGCAAAATAGTTGATTCACAAGAAGTTTAATTGTTCTTACTGGTAATAGACATTCTAATATTTATACACTGAATTTCAATAATATTAAATCTGACAATGTAAAATGTCTGGTTACAAGAGAAGAAGATGGTGAGCTTTAGCACAAAAACTTGGGCATGCAAGCATGAGGTTATTATAAAAACTTTCAAAGAAAGAGCTGGTTAGAGGTTTGCCTATGAGTAACTTTAAGAATGAAAGTTTATGTGAAGCTTGTACGAAAGGTAAGTTCATAAATCTTCTCACAGTTTGAAGAATCAGGTGAGCACTTCTAAACCATTGCACTTATTTCACTTGAACTTATTTGGACTTATCTTTACATAGACCTTGGGAGGTAAGAATTATTATTTAGTTGTAGTTGATGATTGTTCTAGATTCCTATGGGTCATATTTCTAGCCAAAAAGAGTAAATCTTTCAAAGTTTTTGAAAATTATTTGAAAAGCGTTGAGAAAGAAAAATGACTTCACATTCGTAGTATTTGTTCTTATCATGGAGGGGGTTTGAAAATAAAACTATTAGAGATTTTTGTGCTAATAAAGGTGTCACTCATGACTTTTTTTCCTCGAACTCCATGCTAAAATGGAGTTTTCGAGAGAAAAAAATTAGACTTTACAAGAAATAGCTAGAACCATATTATATGAGTATAAGTTGCCTAAGTTCTTTTGGGTTAAACAATTAATGCAACATGGTATGTGAGTAATAGAGTTTATCTTTGACCTATGTTCGCGGGAAAAATCGTGTCTTTCTTCATTGTTGATTCCATTATCATCTTTAAATAACAACTTTTTGAGTTACAAAGATCCGGTCTTTTTATAAGATCCGGTTACAATGAAATCAAAGAAAAATAAAGAAAAGATTACAACTTTCTCCTTTTGCCGAACAAATCACGAGCTCCTGTTTTTCGGTCGCTCGCTTGCGTGGGTTGTTTGCCTGCGCCGGGGTTTATCCGTGGACCACCGCGAGATCTAGATCCGGTCGGATCTACGTAGTATGACGGGTATTATTTCGCCAAGGAAATAATAGCCGGGGGGATTAGTTCACCAAGGAAATAATCGTCCTAATCTCGGGATCAAAGACCAAGCTTTGATTCGGAGTATAACTACGTAGATCTGAGATCCGGTCCTCTCGAACTCCTGCCTTATTTGGCGTTGATGATCGCCAAGCACTAGATCTGGATGAGCAAGTCCTTGAAATCCCAAAGTTTGGATCTTTTTAAGTTTTGAGCTTCGAATCCTGCAGGGCTTCGCCTCTCTCCAAAATTTCCAACCCTTGAACAAATGAACCTGAAGGCCTATTTATAGGCGCTCTGAACTGTGCCCGCGCATGGAACTGGGCTGGCCACCTATAGGTGGCTCGGCCACCTATAGGTGGCTCGGCCACCGAGCCACCTATGGGTGGCTCGGTTTTGGCCGAGCCACCCATAGGTGGCTCGACCACCGAGCCACCTAGAGGTGGCTCGGCTTTGGCCGAGTCCCCCAGGTGTTCGTTGATTTGCCTCTTTGGGCCCGTTTTCCGGTTCTGTGGTTGACTTGTTCGGATTCGATCCGATTCCTGATTTGGCAGTAAATCCACTTCTGAGTTTGAGTCCGAAACGAATCTTTGGTTCGATCTCAATTCGTCCGAGTCTGCTATTGTTTGGATGGCTCGTTGACTCCCCGAATCGTTGGCTTGATTCCGCACGCGAGTGGATTTATTCCATTGTTTGCGTGCGGTTCGTCAGCTTCGTAGCCTCGTTAATCCGCTTCGTCGCGTATCGCTTGGCTTCGGCATTGTGGACTAATGGTCGTGCTTGGATACGTCGCCCGATGGTCGGTTCTGTCGAATCGGCGTCGTAGAGCTGTGTTAAGGAACCTATAGGCAGTTTTATACGCCTACAGATACCCCCTCCAAAGTATTTCAGTCTCGTTCTTTTATAGAAGAGTCTGGAATACTTTGGATGTGATTGTCCCAACCTTCAGTCGGTGTAATGGGACTTTGGAATGGCTTCTGTTCTGGATTCCTTCAATTCCTTCAGGCTATTCGGTGCTTTGTCGAATGCTTAAAAAGGTTCCGGTGCTGCATTTATTGTCTGACCGTCTGTCGGAATTTTGAACTTGAAGTCGGTTCTTGATTTCTTACCTTTTTTAGCTCGAGTTTACTGCTTCAACGCAGAATTAACCATCGGTCGTCAACGTTTAATCTTCATTTACAACGTGTTGTCCGGCGTTTGACACAGTTTATACTCGTACGTCTACTGGAGTATACATAGTTTAAGCTCTTAAGGAATTGAAGCGTGGCAGATACTTGAGTCACGAGACCAATTTATAAAATTGATGCGTCAATGACTCGTATTCATAGAATTTTTGGCAAATTCTCAGCCATCAACGGATTTGATGAGCCTTTACCGACTACCGTTTGAGTCGGGCTAGCATGCGGATTGTCTAAATCCGTTCCGCATGTAACGTTAAGCTAAAAGAGTTAACCCTTTTAGTGCTACGATATTGAATACGTAGACTTCGTCTTTCTCCTGTGAAAAGACTAAACATCAACGTGTATGAGACGTTGACTTAGGATTTTTGGTAAATCCTTAACCTTCAACGGATTTGACGTGCTCTTACCGATTACCGTTTGAATCGGGCTTACATGCGGATTGTTTTAATCCGTTCCGCATGTGACGTTGTGCTAAAGGAATGAACTCCCTTAGACTTTATGCTATGATGTTGAATACATAGGCTTTACCATTTGTTACGGGAATAGGTTACCCGGCGACGCGTGTTAGGCGTTGACTTTAGGATTTTTGGCTAACCCCCAGCCTTCAACGGATTTGATTAGCCTTTACCGACTACCGTTTGAGTCGGGCTAGCATGCGGATTGTCTAAATCCGTTCTGCATGTAACGTTGCGCTAAAGGAATGAACTCCCTTAGACTTTGTGCTATGACTTCGAATACGTAGACTTCGCTATTGTTACGGGAATAGGCTACCCGGCAACGTGTATTAAACGCTGACTTATCCCTACTTAGGCTTCGGGATAAAATACCCCAGAATCGAGTTCTGGTGTCTCTTTCTACGGAAAAAGACTAAACCGGCGACGCGTGTTAGGCGTCGGCATATCCTTTCTTAGGATTCAGGATGAAATTCCCCATGCGTTTGAGGTATGGATTTTGGTGTTATTAATAACAACCTGCCACAATGTTGAATATGTGGACGAGTGTTCTTTTTAACGGTTAAGAACTAACCGGCAGTGCTGGTTATGCGCAGACTTATCCCTACTTAGGTTTCAGGATAAAATACCCCAGAATCGAACTCTGGTGTCTTCTTCTTCGGAGAAAGACTAAACCGGCAGCGCGTGTTAGGCGCAGACTTATCCCTGCTTAGGATTCGGGATAAACTTCCTAGGATGAATCCAAGATTGATAAACTCTTGGAAAAGGTTGGTGTGGGAAAGGAAGAATTTTATATTCTATTTCCCGGTCTTCTTTTAGGGTGAAGGCGAACCCGAATACAAGGAAGGAAGAATTTTATATTCTATTCCTAATTGGAGAGGAGACTCGAGGTGGGATCTCCACCCCCAGAATCCGGAAAGGTGAAACTAAGAGTGGGATCTCCACTCCGAGAATCGAAAAGAATCGGATAACCCTAACTGTCGGAAGGTTTGATTACCGAACTAAAGATGAATTTCTCATTTATCGAGAATGAATTGTGATTTTGGTCCTAACTGTAGGAAGGTTTGACCAAGCAAGAGTTTGAGATGACCCTAACTGTAGGAAGGTTTGATCACTCGATTTGAAAGCGGACCTCTCGTTCATTGGAGGACTCGAGAGGTGATTTTGGTTGTGGTCCTAACTGTAGGAAGGTTTGACCAAGTGGGGGGGGGGTTTAAAATGATCCTAACTATAATAAGGTTTGATCGCTTGATTTGTGGGCCTCTCGTTCATTGAAGGAATCGAGAGGGGATTTTGGTTTTGGCCCTAACTGTAGGAAGGTTTGACCAAGTAAAAAGTGAGAGTGAGAGTACAAATCACTGTAGGAATGTTAATTCGTACAAATCACTCAAAGGGGGAATTCTTGGTGTTAAGTTATAAGGACTTAACACAAAGGGGTTTGACAATTCGTCAAGGATTGATATCAAAATTCCAAGTATTATATCCGGACTCTAACAATAGGAGTGTTGAGTGCACAGATACATCAAAAGTTTGAGTGGATTTAACCGAAAGGAATTTTAGTGGACCCACCGTCAATTAGTTTGATCGGTGGGGGATTCTGTGGTGGAGACTATGAGTCGTCAAACACCAATGAGAGTTTTGTGAGGGAAATTTGATCCAATGAAGTGATCGGATTTCATCTCAGCAAAAGAGTGTTCGGAAATTAGGAGTTTGATGTTTATCACTTTATTCATCATGACCGGGTTATCCCTAAGAATATTACATTTAACATTCTTCTGGGAACTTCCCGTTACATGAATTATCCACCCCCAGCTTTCTTTGCAAAACTGGGTGTATCATTGTATCAGCTGCACGATCGGGTTATCCTTAAGAATACCACGCATGGCACTCTTCAGGAACTTCTCGTGGAAGAAAGGAAATAGTTTAGACTCATACACCTATCGGAGTATCAGGGAGCAGTTTAACCTCTTATACCGATCGGAGGATTGAGAAGCAGTTTATACTCATATATTCTTCGGAGTGTCAAGAAGCAGTTTATACTCTTATACTTATCGGAGTGTTAGGAAGCAGTTTATACTCTTATACCGGTCGGAGTTGTGCCGTTCTCAACTGGCTTACTCTAGCGTTATGACGCCGGCTTCAACCAAGGTCTGGATACTATTCTTTAAAGTAAAGCAGGCCTTGGTGGGATGAAGGATCCTCCTGTGGTATGCGCAGTACTTCGGATCCACAGTATTGTCAGCTTCCTCCTGATTCGTGATCGGTGGCAGCTTGATCTTGTTATTTTTAAGGAGTGATTCGAAGATGGCTGGAACATCTTCGTCTTTGAAGGAGTACTCTTTTTGAGGCCTCTGATCCGAAGTCTTCTGCTGTCTCCGGGACTGCTGTTGCGATGTTTGATTAGCATCAACAGCCTCTGCAGGTGTCTTGCCCTTACCACAGGAGGCGAAGTTAGAATTCGGAGGCTTAGTTGTTGATTGACCCCTCTCGGCTTTCTTCCTTCGGAGGAATCGCTCAGCTTGTTCACCGCGCACCTTCAAGTCTTTCCAAGTGTTGGACGGTGCTGTTCCCATTGCTTCCAACACGTCCAATGCGAGGTTGTTGTGGCAAGTCTGGAGAATGAACTCCTCAGTGATCGGGTCCCGACAGTTTATTGCTTTGTTCCGGAACCTCTTGACGAAGGTATCGACCAATTCCCCATCCTTTTGTTTCTCGTCGAGCAACATTCCGATGGATATCTCGGTGTCGTCGTCGAAGAAGTTAGCGAGGAATTTTGTCTCCGTGTCGTCCCAGCTATTCACGCTTCCTGGCTTGAGGCGGCGATACCAATCGAAGGCGGCTCCACGAAGAGTACCAACGAAGTACCGTACCATCAGAGGCTCATTACCAGATATAACACCCAAATGCGATTTGAAATAAATCAAATGTTGAGTGGGGGAACCCTTCCCATCGAACAGCGTGAAGTTGATTAGACTAAACTTCGCCGGATAGGGGATTGATTCCTACTCTCTTGGGTATGGAAAAGGAATGCCCATCTTCTTCACCTTTTGAGCGGAAATCAACGTATTGATTTTGCTCTTGAGGTTTTTGATCTTCAAGTTTTCACTTGTATCTTCGTTGGCATCCTCGTTACCACCCCCTGCATTGATGGGAGGGTTATTGGCATTATGAGTTTCATTTGCACCTGTGTCCTCATTTTCCAGATTGTTCTGGCTATGACGACTTGGTTCGCCTTGTTGGTTCCTCAATGCCTGGATTTGTTGGTCATGCATCTCTTTCATGGTCTGCATGGCCATCTGCATCTAGAGCCTGAAGCTCTCCTGTTGTTTGGCCATGGCTTCTTCGAGCATCTTGGCCACTTGTTCTGCGCTTATCATCAGCGACTCGCGGGGTTCCCCCTCACTGGACACTGTATTATCTGATGCGACCGCAGAGCAGGCATCCGACTCTTCACCTTCTGAAGGTAGTCTTATCCGAACCCTACCGTAAGTTCCTCGTGCGATGGCTCCAGACTGCAGACGGGTTAGACGTCGGGATGCTTTCAGAATCTACTCGAGATCATCCCGTGCCAATGTCCTTTTGCTGGTCATGTTAGCGGTAACCCTCGGAAATTCTCCATCTTCAACCGCCGTTCTTCTTCGTCGGAAACGCCTAGACCTTGGCTTTGGCATTTCAGTGCTGAGCCTTTCGAAAACCGAAACTCTTTCGGGGACCGTCTTGATGCAGTTACACTCAGACAATACCGCCCGAATGAGTTTGGAACAGGAGCATTGAGTCTCTGTTTTTCGAAGACTCCTTTTTCTGGTTTTATTCGTACCCCCAGCACGATAGTACAGCTCGTCCGTTTGAAAGTCGGAGCAACCTATCGTGTGTTGGCACGATTTCCCAGGTATAACGTCATCGTCATTAGACAACAACGTTTCCTTCTGAGGGTGAATTGCCTTCTTTGGGCTTTCGAGAGTCACACGCCTTGAAACGCGCCTTTGTGAGCGTGAATTCTCAACGGGCTCCCGAACTTCGATGCGCAAAGTGGTGCGCCTGGGTGCCATGATTTCTTTGTCATGCTGAGGGTTGCGGCTACCCTCAGCATGTTGAATCGCTCGGGACTTCTTCATTGGACCCAAATGTTCCTGAACTGAAGCTTTGCATCGTCCATCGGAAAGTGGGCCGAGGCGCTCCAAAACTGACTCCTTTCTTCGGGATGATTCTGCGTGACCTCCCGGAGTAGCCATGGGAATTGTCGGCAACTTCGTTTGGTTTGCCGAAGGTTGAACCTGCTTCGAAGGCTGCAAAGGTTGCTCTTTGGCCTGAATCGCCACTTCGGACTTGGGCCTCCAAACTTTGCGGGTTGGTGGCAGCTTCTTTGTCACTTCCTTCTGCAGCTTCCTACGGGCCTCTTGGACTTGAGCCCGTGCCTGCGCTGACATTGCGCGGCGCTTGCGAATGCGCTCCTCAAGTATCGAACGATTCCGTTTGACACGGATCCATTCGTTCGTTGGCGGCTTGGAGGAGCTGCCATTCATCGGTTGTTGAGGCTGTTTGCCTCTCTTGTTCTTCAGATCCGCGTTGTAGCGGATCCCGTCAACTGACTCTATAGCCTTTGCGAATTGCTTCGCAAGGCGTTGACGTTGCCTTTGGCGGGCTCTCTTCGAGAGAGTCACCACGCCCTCTGCGGCGGCAGGGTTGGCCAGAGCAGATCCGACCTGGTTGGGAATCGGAGGGATCTCACCCGATGCGACTTTGGCATCCAACGGGGCAAGATCTTCGTTGGTATTTTCAACGTCTTCATACCAACGAGTTTTTCTCCTAGAGGAGAACTTCTTGGACTTGTTAAACTTGCGAGGGGAGGTAGATCCGGACGAGGACGACAAGTACTCCTCGAACTTCTGCTGGTCGAACTCGTATTCGACCTCCTCCACGACCGGGATCGGGATCCGCGGCTGCGACGCAACGATCTCGGCAGCGAGATCGGTGGTTCCCACTGTGGTCGCCAGATTGTTCGCGGGAAAAATCGTGTCTTTCTTCATTATTGATTCCATTGTCATCTTTAAATAACAACTTTTTGAGTTATAAAGATCCGGTCTTTTTATAAGATCCGGTTACAATGAAATCAAAGAAAAATAAAGAAAAGATTACAACTTTCTCCTTTTGCCGAATAAATCACGAGCTCCTGTTTTTCGGTCGCTCGCTTGCGTGGGTTGTTTGCCTGCGCCGGGGTTTATCCGTGGACCACCGCGAGATCTAGATCCGGTAGGATCTACGCAGTATGACGGGTACTATTTCGCCAAGGAAATAATAGCCGGGGGGATTAGTTCACTAAGGAAATAATCGCCCTAATCTCGGGATCAAAGACCAAGCTTTGATTCGGAGTATAACTACGTAGATCTGAGATCCGGTCCTCTCGAACTCCTGCCTTATTTGGCGTTGATGATCGCCGAGCACCAGATCTGGATGAGCAAGTCCTTGAAATCCCAAAGTTTGGATCTTTTTAAGTTTTGAGCTTCGAATCCTGTAGGGCTTCACCTCTCTCCAAAATTTCCAACCCTTGAACAAATGAACCTGAAGGCCTATTTATAGGCGCTCTGAACTGTGCCCGCGCACGGAACTGGGCCGGCCACCTATAGGTGGCTTGGCCACCGAGCCACCCATGGGTGGCTCGGCCACCGAGCCACCTAGAGGTGGCTCGGCTTTGGCCGAGTCCCCCAGGTGTTCGTTGATTTGCCTCTTTGTGCCCGTTTTCCGGTTCTGTGGTTGACTTGTTCGGATTCGATCCGATTCCTGATTTGGCAGTAAATCCACTTCTGAGTTTGAGTCCGAAACGAATCTTTGGTTCGATCTCAATTCGTCCGAGTCTGCTATTGTTTGGATGGCTCGTTGACTCCCCGAATCGTTGGCTTGATTCCGCACGCGAGTGGATTTATTCCATTGTTTGCGTGCGGTTCGTCAGCTTCGTAGCCTCGTTAATCCGCTTCGTCGCGTATCGCTTGGCTTCGGCATTATGGACTAATGGTCGTGCTTGGATACGTCGCCCGATGGTCGGTTCTATCGAATCGGCGTCGTCGAGCTGTGTTAAGGGACCTATAGGCAGTTTTATACGCCTATAACCTATGCTAAATAAGACTTCTTATGAGCATTATTATCAAACTACCACAAATATTTTATATTTTTGTGCTTTTGAATGTAAATATTATTTGTTGAACATGAAAGACCAATTAGTGAATTTTGATTCTAAATTTGATAGTGTATATTTTTGGGTTATTCCTCTTTTAGTAAAACTTATGGAGTTTACAACAAAAAACTAAAATTCTGGAAGAGTCAATTCATATTAAATTTGATGAAACTAACAATATGAATGTTGCTGTTGACAAGGGTGATGATAATTTTATGATGGAACCAAATACTCAAGAAGAACAAGAAAAAACACCGGGTAAAGATGACAAGGAGGCTCAAGACGATGCAAAAGACAAGCATGAGGAAGTAAAAGAAGATTCGAAAGACTTATCAAATTCTCAAATATCACAGGAAATTGATGCACCAAGTTTGGAAACATCATCAACATGAGTTCTTCCTAAAAGAAATCATCAACCACATGCTTAGTTGAATGACTACTTTTGCTCAATGGCTATAAGTGAAGGTAAGAGTTGTCATTCCTTTCTAGGTCAATTTTGTGCTTATATTAATTTTATATCTAAAACTAAACCAAAGAATGTGAATAAAGCTATAAATGATGAAAAAATGATATTGGCCATATAAGAAAAAAATTTAATCAATTCGCCCGAAATAAAGTGCGGAATCTAGTTCTAAAACCTAAAAATAATCCTATTATAGGAAGTAAATGGGTGTCTAAAAATAAATTGGATGAGAAAGGTAGTGTTGTGAGAAATAAAGCTAGACTTGTTGCTAAATGTTACAATCAAATAAACGGTATTGATTTTATTAAAATTTTTACACCAGCTGCTAGACTTAAAAGCCATCAGGATTTTTTTTGCTTTCTCTCATTACAAAGGCTTTAAGCTCTATCAAATAAATGTGAAAAGTACCTTTTACAATGTGTACCTTAAGGAAGAAGTTTATGTAGAATAATCTATTGGTTTTATTGATCATGCTTTTCAAGATAATGTTTATACATTAGATGAAGCCTTACATGGTCTTAAATAGGCACCTTAAGCTTGGTATGATTGTTTAAGTCCTTATCTTTTTAAACACAATTTTAAAAAGGGGTTTGCTGACAATACCTTATTTTTTTGAATTTGGAGGTAAAAATACTTTTATTGTACAGGTGTATGTGGATAATATTATTTTCAGAGCTACTAATAAGAATCTTTGTTGTAATTTTGAGAAACTCATGCAGGATGAATACGAGATGAGTATGGTGGGAGAGAGTAAAGATTTTTTTAGAGTTTCAAGTAAAGCAGACAAAAGATGAAGTGTTTATATCACAAGAGAAATTTGTGATAGAACTTCTAAAATGCTTTTGGAAAAGTCTGCTCAACACCAACGAGCCCTTCGACAAAGCTTACGAAAGATGAAATTGGTTTTTCAATTAATGAAAAGAGATACAGAGGAATGATTGATAGTCTCTTATATCTTTCTGCTTCTCATCATGATATCATGTTTTTTGCTTGTCTATGTTCTAGATTTTAGGCAAATCCTAAAGAATCACACTTCAAAGCTGTAAAATGAATATTTTGATATTTGATTAGAAAGCAAAATTTTGGGTTATGGATTCCAATGTGTAATTCTTTTGATTTGGTTGTATATTCTGATAGTGATTATGCTGGTTGTCATACTGATGGGAAAAACATTAATCGTACTGTTCATTTTTTTGGTCAATTTGTAGTATCTTGGTCTCGTAGAAAATAAAACTACGTAGCTTTGTCAACTATGGAAGTCGACTACATTGTATTAGGTAGTTGTTCACAAGCCCTGTAGATGTCTTTGACTCTTCAAGATTATGATATTACTTTCAAGAAAATTTCTCTTAGATGCGATAATAAGAGTACTATTGATTTGAGCAATAATCTAGTTTATCACTCACGTACAAAACATATAGATGTTCATCATCATTTTGTTAGGGATCATATTACAAAAAAGAATATTCAAATTGAGTTTGTCCCTATATTTGACCAACTTGTTGGTATTTTTACAAAATTTTTGCCTGAATATGGTTTCACTAGGTTGAGACAAAATTTAGGCATATTATTTCTTGATATCTAGCATGTTGACCTAATCCATTGTACATACATATTTTTACTTTTCATATTTTTTGGTTTTCATTTGATTTTTGGTTATGTTTTAAAAAAACAATATAAAATAAAAATTTCTCTTTTTGTTTTCTTATAACAAAGTCAAAAATAAAATAAAAAATTTCTCTTTCTTTCATTTTGCTTTCTTATGAAAAGTAAAAAATTTCTTTTTCTTTATTTTTAATTTAAAAAAAATAAAAAATTGAACAT
>BQKN01000428.1:0-12829 GCA_022839385.1 Asparagus kiusianus | reverse complement strand
TATATATATATATATATATATATATATATATATATGAAATATTCAAATATGGTTATCTGTTTGTATATAGGCATGACTTAATCATATTGGTTCACATATTTTTCACATATGTGTGCATGGGCGTACACGCACACACATAGTTATACATATTTGATTCATAAACATGGTGTTTTACGATATGTTTCCTATTAGTATTCACACATTAGTATTATCTTATCATGTTTGGTCTTGTAAAAGTAAGAATAAATATTTTTGTATGTTGTTCATGAAGTGTTTTTAGAGATATCAAATAGTTTGAGTTCAATCTATATTTGAATATAGCACTAAACTTTTTATTCATTATACAAAGTACATACGAGCTATAAAATATCAAGCATCTTGAGCTCAATCTATACTGAAAATGTCACCAAACTTTTTATTCATGTACAAAGTACATATGAGCTATAAAATATTATGCAAAAAGAGCGTATTTATTAAAAAATGGTCAAAGACCCATACTTCATAAATCCATGGTAAAATTTAAGTGTATTTATTAAAAGATGGTTAAAGACCCACATTCGTGGATATGATTGTGCAATATCTCAAGGACATCCATCATATGCTAAATATTTTTAATATTTAGAGATGCCAACATTATCGTTCTTCCTCTTAAAGTTCTTATATGGTTGAGGTGAAAGATTGAGATTTTAGACCTTTTCTAAAGGTTGAGATAATTCAAATTGTGCAACAAAAGAAGAAGCTCAAACTAGAAAAGATATATATCTAAATTTATTTTATAAACTATATATCTTATGCTATATCCTATAAACTTTTTTGTGAACCACATGTATTTCTCTTCCTTTCACCTTTAGATAATTTTTATTTGGATTTTCAGGTATATATTGTATATCCTAGGTGTGTTTTCTTTTGATAACAACGAAAAGGGGGAAAAGTTAGAAATTTGAGAATTTTAAAAGTTTCAAAAAGCCTTAAAATTTTGCTTTGTTTCAGGGGGAGAAATTTTACATGGAAAATTTACGTGTTTTTTGAAATTTGGAGTATCTTAAGTTTCAGAGGAAGTTTCTGGAATGCCTGTATTTTTTCTCATATATGCTTATATGTTGGTGGAACTTTGTATTACATTTCATAAATGAGTTATGAGTTTATTTTGATCTGAATACATATCTCACCATGCTTTACATTATATTTTTCAAATTTTTAGCTTAGTTATTATCAAAAGGGGGAGATTGTTAGAATATTATTTGGGTAGTAGAACGTTGTTCATGCAATGTCTCTTATTTGATTAATAACAATTCTTATTTGCTACTGATATGTTTGTGAGATGATATACTTTAGGTATAAACATGTATGAATACGTTGCGGTTCAAAATGATGCAAAAGTCAATACAAATGTTAAAGTCAACCTTTGAACCATCGATGGGCATGAGGTACCATCAATGATCAAGTCAAGTCATTGATAGATATACGAAAGAATTGAAGAAACAAAAAATAGAAATCAAATCATTGATCTTCTATAGTCAACCATCAATGATCACAAGGACCATGGATGGACTATAGTCAATAATTGAAGAAATCTATTTCTAGATTTTACATAATTGATAGACTACACTGAACCATCATTGATCATCAATGGACCATCGATGATCGTATCTCACTGTCGATGGTTACGATTCGATTTGGAAATTTTAGAAAGATTTCAAGATTTAATCATAGTCGTTCAATGATTGATTTGTCCTATTGCAACTCTGATTAAAAGATCTATTTCCTATATAATCAAGGTCTATTTAAAGGGAAATTTAGGAAGAGAATAATAACAAGAAGAGATAGAGGCAATTGCACAAAAAAGAGAGTTTATTAGGGTCTGTGAGGGCCTCGTTCAACTTCTTCTTAGTACACTTTTCATTGGAGTTTTGTTCAAAAAAAAAAAGAGTGCCCGATGCCTACAATGCTAGATCACTTCTTCATGGATATTCATCTATATTGTTTTGAAGAACTGTTTAATAAAGTGCTATAACATGTTTTTTTGTTCTTTATTTGTTTTGGATTGATTGTATTTCAAACTCATGAGTTTGGTGACATACTCAAGCCGGGATAATTGAGGTTTGGCGTACTCAAGCCAGGTTAATTAAGGATTTGACTAGCTAGGGCTATCTTTCTTCTGGTAAAGAGTTAGGTTAGATGACTAATTTCGGATTGATTTTAGTGCATGATCTTTGAAGTCTAGCAAATCGGGTTATGATTTGGATGAACTCTGATCATCGTGAAAAAGGCCTTTCGTGAGAAGAAAGAGTGAATCCCTATAAAAATCTTGTACGTTCCTATGTTGGTTTGTTTTTTAGTTTTTCGTTTATTTTATTTTTGTTGTTGATTCTAAGTTAGTTGAAATTTTGTGGCAATCCTATTCACCCCCTCTAGACTTGCATTCTAGTTCTAACACAGCCTACGCCAGCGTAGCCCACGCCCGACCCAGCCCATCCAGTCCACCCTAGCACATGATATTAATTTAAAATTTTAGTTTGATACAAAAGCAGCCCATTTTTAAAATAAAAAACATAAACCTAACATGCCGCTTGTTGGGTTGCAGAGTTAATGACTACTCTTTTTATTTGAGCTGTTTAGGAAACTTCTTCATAGTTTGGTATAGGAGGTTTTCCATAATGGCCTTTGTTATGTATATTTCTTGCAAGATGTAATACTTTTGGTGTTTGAATGAATAACAGTTTTAAGGAAAATTGTTAGGTAGCCCATTTTTCTTAATATGATAAGCGAAAGATAGTCTAGTGACAAAATCGATGAACCTCATCATTCATACATATTTAAGTTTATCTTGTGAAATAAGATGTAACTCGTGTCTTTTTTTTTTAGAAAAAGTTCTTTTTCACAATAATTAGTGTATTTGCACATACAAAGACATATGAAATTAAGATTAATTTTTATCAGAATAAATCTTTATCTTAAATGTTAGTTATGCTGTAAAGACTCAATGTTTGTAACTTAGTTGTACATATCAGTGTAGGAAATATGATTTAGTAAGAAAATAGAGACAAATAATATCACTATTATTTTTTAGTTATATTTTTATGTCTTACATGACATATTTTAAATTTTAAATAAAGTAATAAAGATATTATCATATTTAGTAGAATAAATATTTAAAAAATTTCACAGTTAGTGGCATCCAATAAGTAATCATATGATATATTTATGTTTAAAGGGAAAAAAGTTTATGCAATAGCTATTTCCTTTAGATGGTTTTACGAGTATAAGGGATACAACGGTATGTTTTGTTCCCATCCTTAGAATGATATTCTATACAACTTTGTTGCTAGTCATAATTACAAGTTCAGCGCTCATGAGTAGATTTTGTTAACAAGTCCTTTAGAAATATATTAACGATTAATAGTTCTCTTACAACAAAGAGATGTCATTTAGTTTCAAACAAATATATAGTTTAATTAATATTAATACAAGTAAATATGGAAAAAATAACAAGGAAAGAAATACGGGGCGTGGGCTAACCCACAACCTAAACCGCATTGTGTTGGGTCAAACTCGTCCCAGACCAATGCGAGCCGTGGGTCAGGCTGGGTCTATTTCAGGTCTTTGAATTATAACTAACACATATTATAATTTAAAAGAAACTATAAATACAATAAGAAAAAATTATAATATGGGTTCTTTTCTATGTGCCGATGGAACATCGATCTTGTACTCAGTAAGGTCCGACTAGTAGGCGATGGGTCTTCTGCTGATTGATGATCTCTAAGTAAATAGATGACTATTTACCTCAAAGAAATACTAACAGATCATTTCCCACAAGGATTGTTGATTAAGCTATATGATTATCTAAAGAAAATGAATTTTCTCTCATAAAGATCATTGATCAAGCTAAATATTTAGCCAATGAGAATGACCTATGAAGATCAAATGCCTAGCTAGGGACAATGCTAGCCCAAGATCTTTCCTCTGCGACCCTTGCTTTGTGTTGATAATGCCTATTTATAGGCTTGAGAACGTTAAGTGGGTGAGTTAGTTGGCCTTAACCTACCTTGAATGTGTGAGTTAGTAGTCATTAACTCTCCTTAAATGGGCGAGTTAATAAAGTGAACCATTTCTTTAAAAGTATCTTCTAAAAATGGCTATGCATGAGGTTCACCAATAGTGGCCATGGGTGAAGTTCACTAATATTGATCACAAGAGAAGTTTATTGGGTGAACTTCGCCAGAATGTGGGTAGCCCATTATGGTTAGAATATGAATGGTGTAGCCCATATGGGCTATTGGGCGAAGCTCGCTTGGGCGAGCTTCAATGCGACTTGGGTGAGCTTCACTATGTGGCCCACGTGGACTATTTAGGCAAAGTTTATTTTAAGTGAACTTTACTTGAAGCTTTCACTTTGACTTGGTCTTGAGAATGAGCTTCATTATGACTCGCGCGAGCTTTGCTATGGGCTTGTGCTTAGGTCATTTTGATCTGATTCAATGTTTGGTCCATAGGCGTCCACTTTTTGGGCTTAGCTATCAAACTTGTGCTGAGTATCAATTCAGGCTTCTCATGACTCGAGAGATTAACTGTATATGGAAGGGCTTGTATATTTTAACCATCTACAAAACCGCCTCTAAAGTTTTCAAGATCTTGCACTTGACTTGTAGCAGGGATCAAAATACTTTGGGTAATAGCTAGAGGTGTACTGTTGAACATGGCTTTGGTTCTTTTACCTGGATGGATATATCTCCATTCTATTGCTTGGTTGCCAGAGGTGTACTTGTGAACGTGGCTTCTGTCATAATGGATTCGTCTTGTGTTAAATACTTAGTCGTATCTGCGTGTCCTCTCATACCGAGGACTTAAAAAGAGTTCGTCCAATTCTGTATTAGGAACGAAGTTGAATAGGCTATTTCCATCCATATTTGCAACGAAGTTAGCACAGCTACTGGAATGTAGCCGGGTTAGCATAGCTACTGGAGCATAGCCAAATGTTAGCATAGCTGCTGGAGCATAGCCGAATGTTAGCGTAGTTGCTAGAGCATAGAAATTTTCAACCATAGTTTATACTCGTATGTAGCTGGAGTATTCCATCATCTTGATCGAGCTAGAGAGATTCATTGTGTCTATAATTTTAGCTCTTGAGTAGTTGCAGCGTAGGAAATAATTTATATTCGTGTATCAGTTGGAGTTGTAAGAACATGGCTGAGCAAGACGGCTAAGTTAGGAACAATTTATACTCATAAGTAGTTAGAGTATAGGGAATAGTTTATACTTATGTACATATAAGAGTCTACATAGTTTATGCTCTTAAGGCATTGAAGTGTGAAGAAATAGTTTATACTCGTATACTCATTGGAGTGTAGGGAGTAGTTTAATCTCGTATACCAGTTGAACATGAGGAAGCGGTTTAACCTTATTATCCCGTTAGAGGTTGGGAAGTAGTTTAACCTCATAATCCTGTTGGAGGTATTAGAAATCAATAAAGGTAAAATGTTAACCAGTTGACTCAAAAGGAGATTGACAAAGGTGTAATGTTAAGCTGTCAAGTCCAAGGGTGCATACTGTTTAGAGATGTAGTGTTAACATGGTAGTAGGGAGAGTCGACAGAGATGTAATGTAAGTTGATCAACGAAAAGGACCGATAAAGTTGTAGTGTTAACTGGTCAGGTCCAAGGGAGTCCAAGAGACATCTACCGATAATCACATTTTAATTATAATTTTATACCATCATTATCTATTTTTTATGAATAAATACACCACTAATAATTGTTTTTATCTTTAATTACAGGTCAATGAAGAATAAAGAAAAAAAACTTATTTCTCAATAAAACCCATGAATTAATGAAGGATACAAGCAAGAGACCAAGATCCAAAGCCAAAAGTCAAAGCCCAAGCCCAATAAAAGAGAAGAAATGCGGATGACAATTCCAGCACAGATTGTGCTTCTTTATATGAATATTTGCTCATAATAAGTTCTGATTTTAGAGATATCATAAATACAAAAGTTGTAGATCTCGTTCTCTGCTTTCCATAGAATATTTATTCAGACAAATCTGAGTTGATACCATAGAGATATGGCCAAAACACCAGATGTTACCAAGCTGTTCATATTTGCATGATTTGTTTCCTCTTTCACCAAACTTCTTCATTTGTCCCTGTAATTATCTTAGGGCTTAAGTTTTGATCCAACGGCTCTCATTAACTGTTGTATGCTATAAATAGGGGTAAATAGTGAGGGATTAGAGTGTGAAAAATTTTGTAACCCCTTTTTGGAGAGAGGGAGGTTACTCTTGATTGAGAAGACCTTCCACTTTGTAACTTTTGCTACAATTAATAAAATCTTTTTCCTCTTTATATTTTCTTCTCTTTATTTGATAATGATGATGGAGATGAAGATCAATTTGATGGTTTGTCCTTTATTTTCTCTTTTTATTTTTTTGTAATTATTCTTTTTCTTTTTAGTAGTTTAGATTTATATTCATGTATTGTAGAGTAGATTTATTTTCTTGTTTTTATTTTATTTTTCCCTTTGTAGCTTAGATTTATTTTCTTGCACAGTTTAGATTCCTTTTTCTTTTCTTTTACAATTAGTTAGATTTATTTTTATAATTTCTTTTCTTTATAATTGGTTTTTTCTTTCATTTCTTTTATTGTTTTTCTTCCTTAAAGATGTGGAACTAATTCTTGTAGGAACCCTAGAATTGTATAAAGCTAGTCTAATCTTTTATATATTTATGAATTATTCTCTTGCACTTTATTGACCATGGCTAGGATAATCAACTAGAGAACTAATTAGTAGAAAAATAATTTTATAATATATGCTTATCTTGATTGGTTTAATAGGTTATGCTTATGAATTCTAGAATTACTATCTAGTTGTTTTTCTTTTCATGAATATTAATTTTTTTTAAATGATAATTTGGTAGGTTATACTTTCCTTGAGTGGTTTGATAGTCTATGCTTAATAAATCTAAAGTAAAATATGATACAAAGAGAATAGTTCATAATTTATAATTGAAATTAGCTAGTGGATTCAACTCTAGATTCCTCATATTTCTCATTGAAAGTTCCATCTTTACTTTCTTGAGTTTTCTTTCTCTCTCCTCAAATTTCACTGTTCATAATCATAGCACTCATCATATCTTCCCCAATCATATTCAACCATCACTCCTAATTATCACGCACACGACATATAAACCGATTTTAATTATCTCTTACAATACCTTCCTCGTGGGGATCAATAACTTTTATACTATAACTTGATTGGGTGTGCACTTGTAACTTTTGGATATCATTTAGACCCCATCAAGTTGTTGGTGTTGTTATCGGGGAATATGCTTAAGTAGGATTTTAGTTATTTTGGTTCTTTAACTTATGTGTTTTCTTGTGAAGGAACCACTTGGAGCTTGAAGAGTACGGATTGGAGATTGAGGATTTGAAGATTTGCTTTTAGTAACTATTCTTCCTAGTATTTTCAACTACATCATTTTAGGTAGTTCTTCATAATTAGAGACAATTAAGACTTCAAATTTTTTTTGCTGATCATAAAAAAAGATTTACTTTTTATCATCCTTTGTAGTCTCTTTTAATTCATAGGGTTGCATTGCATAGGGATTCACCAAAGTGATTTGAGCATCTTGATTTGGCACATACTTAAAAATATTCTTAAGGGTAATACTCCCTAATCAAGATAAGGTGAGGGATTTCATCACCCTTTCCTTAGCTCACAAATCACTAATTCCTCACTACACAAACCCAATCCTTTTAAAACTCATTAGACGTTGGCCCCTAAGGACTCAAACTCAATAAGGAACAAGAAGTCCCTAAGCAAACTGGTTCAAGTTTTTTTAGATTAGTGGTATCTAAGGCAAGGTTTAGGGGTTGTGTAAGGCACTCTGCAAGGAACGAGGTACTTAATTGATCTTTGATCTCCCTTAAGTACTATCCTTACCTGGCTATCTAATCAAGTAAAACTTTGATCGTTTTATTTAAGGAGTTTTTGGTTAGGAGTTGGTCTAGCTGAGTTAGGCTTAACCCTAGAATTTAGGGTGATTGACAAAAGTGATTGTTTTGATTTGTTTTAGTTAGGTTTTTTCTTTTTTCTTTTATCTTTTTCTTTCTTTCAAAAAAAACTTTTTGGTGTACACAAACGTGGGTTAGGGATAATAGAAATCGCGTAATTCGTGTTGAACCAACTGTAGAAATGGCTAATCCATATGTTCTCCAAGATATGTGCTATCCTACTAGGAATGCAATCCCTTCTTGCATTAGACTTCCCGAAGTAAATGGAACTAATTTTGAGCTTAGATCGCATTACATAAACATGCTTCCAAAATTTCTAGAAAATAAAACTAAAGACGCTTATATCTTTATTTCCAAATTTGAACAAGTGTGCCTTGTGATCAAAATTAGAGAACTATCTGAAGATACGATCAAACTCTGATTTATTCTATTTGCTCTTAAGGATAAGGCCAAGAAATGGTTGTATAGCTTACCCACAAACTCCATTTCAACTTGGGATGAATTCGTCACCATTTTTCTTAAGAAAATTTTCCCTATCCACAAAACAATTAAGCTAAGAAACAATATCATGAACTTTAAAATTATCTTAGGAGAGCCCTTCTGGAAGTACTTTGATAGGTTTAAGGATCTTCTTATCCAATGTTCTCATTATGGTCTAGAGAAGTGGCGATTGTGCCAAATCATCTACGAAGGATTAGATTATTCTTCAAAAACTTCCTTAGAATCTATGTACCAAGGGGATTTTATAAAAAAGAACGGCGATGAAGCTTGGGAATTCCTATAAAGTCTGTCCGAGAAAACCATACAGTGGGAATATTGTGATGACAAGGTTGCATCAGTTCCCCAACCTAACTCTAGTGGTCTCTCCTTAAAGTTGAACATTACCTCCGAAGCAAAGATGGCGACAATCTGCGAAGGTTAGAAGCCTTAGAAGTTAAGGAACAAGCTCTAGCTCAAATCAACCATGTTTCTACCCCAGGTTGCCACAACTGTCATTCTCCTACCCATGTTTCAAAGGAATGCCACTCAATCCTTAGAATAGATGAACTCTATGTTCTAGCGTCCTAAGAATGATTCATTTTTCCAAACCTACAATCTGAGTTGGAGAAATAACCCTAATTTAGCATGGAATCAAGGTAATCACTCCAGAAATCAACTCTTCTTTCCCATTTCGAACCAACAATTCCCTAGAGGAAACACAATTCCGTTCACCACACCAAACAACTTTCAACAACCTAATCTACCCTTTCCAAAACAACATCCTCATCCTCATCAACCCATAAATCCTATAGTTCCAGACAACGAAAAACATCCGAGTGTCTTAGAAAAGGGTTTAGAGGCTATGATTAAAGTGTCCACACAAATGTAAAACCCTAAAAATTTAAATATTATGTGAAAAATAATAATAAATATGTCATATAGTGAAAATATAACATATTTTGATGTTTGAGTATTATAGGAATTGATTTGAGATCAATTCAATGTATATTTGTGAATATATAAGTGCAAATGCACAAAACATGCATGAAGAGAAATCTGGAAAAATGACCAGTTAAGAATTTATATATTTTACACACTGATGTAGTTTGAATCTGGAAAAACTCAAAAGACCAAAGTTATAGGTCTTTTCAATGTATTTCCGAAAAATCTTAAATCATCTCATTTTGAGGTCAGATGAGAAAGTTACAGCCAAAATACCAAAGATTATTTTCCTAGTCAGACTAGGTACTAGGTTTCCTGGTTCAGGTCAAACGGGTTTATTTCAGGTTTGCATATATATATATATATATATATATATATATACATATTTTTTTTTTTTTTTTTTTTACATGTGTTTTTTTTTTAAAAAAAAAAATATCATCTTTTTATCAGAGGTTCAAACCCTAGCAACTTCTCTTCCTCTCTCTCAAACCCTAACCCTAAACTTGAGATTTTGGGAGCGTCTTGTGAGGCGAGAAGTGATGAAAAGGCGAGATCTACGACGTTTGGCGACGATGAGTCATTTCACATAAGTTTCAGAGGCTTGTACATATGATAAGACAAGATCATCTACATCTAAACCCATCCCCATAGTGTTTAAAGATTATAAAAATATTTAATCAATGTTTTCATGCTTAAGGCTTAACCTAATATGAAAAAGATGAGATTTTTGATGATAAATCTTAACCCAATGCTAGATCATTAGTTTTTCCTAATTGTTTATGATAGTAACGTGACCATGATCATTAGGGGTGATTAAATTTTAATTTTTAAACTTTATAATTATGTTTAACTCGTGTGTTAACCCTAATTTGTTGTCTAATTGAATTATAAGGAGGTTTAGTTTTTGTTTTCTTTATAGATTTCAGAAAAGTGCTGCATGTGTATAATATTTAACTGGAAATTTGAGATAATATATAAACTCCAAACTGAATAAAACTAGTGTCGAATGAAATCTATGTGAATCTATTTTCCAAAACAGAAAACCATTCTAAGAAAGAATTTTTATAGAGAAAGATATACTCAATTTACTAATGATATATTCTGTAGAAAACTGCTGCACGTGTGTAAACTTTAACTAGAAATTTGAGATATCATATAAACTCCAAACTGAACCAAACCAGTGCCAAATGATAGCTATGTGGATTTATATTCCAAAACAGAAAACTATTCTTAAAAAGAAATTGTCTAGAGAAAGATATGCTTAATTTACTAATAATATGTTCTGCAGAAAACTACAGATATGCTGATTTGAAATAATTGATATATTACGTGAAAGTTTCTTTGAGTTTTCATGTTAATTATTCATGCTTAAAACCGAGGTTTGTGATATTTAAGTAAGATATACATGTTTAAATGAATTTACCTCTATTCATGAATAGTTTTTATCGTGTGTTGATAATCACTTTGTTTACATATGAGATAATTGAAGAAATTATTTAATTAGGATGTTAAACCCTAATTTGAAAGATATAATAATTTAATTTGATAATTTAAATAATTTCTGTTACATATGCTAAGTATAAAATCTCGTTTTAATATCAGGATATGTACAATTAATATAAGCAAAATTTATGCACGAAAGTATGCGTGTCTTGACAGAGTAGTCAACTACTAAGCTTAGTAGTCGGCTACTCGTGCCCAGTTGAGTATAACAGAAACTGTGTGTTTGTAGAGTAGTCGACTAATGTTCTTAATAGTCAACTACTGATACTGATATATGTTATTACAGAGTCTGGATGGACTCAGTGCAGTCGACTACTAAGCCTAGTAATCGACTACTAAGGTTGTTGCTTAAAATTTTGTTTTGCATCTGTTTGAGATATGTTTGCGGGCTTCGAGCTGCACTTCTTTATACATAAATTCACGAATAGTATAGTAGCACACACATGGGTATGCTGAAAGGAATTATGATGGGTTTTGACCCGATTACTTTAAGAAAGAGTTTAGTACATATTATACACATACCTCCTGGATATCGTTGATGAGCTCAGTTCAGTACTACTGGGGTAGTGCGTCGATTTTCTATTTGTACAGGCTATTGAGTCAGGTTTGGATGCTTTATCTAGCAGTCCATCTGTACAAGGGTACGATGAGGCGTATGAGCCGTACTTCTAGGATACCTATATGGTAGGCCGTTTTGCACTCATATTATGCATTGAGATCGCGCTGAGAATAATGAGCCGTGTACACTGATTAGGATACCTACAGGGTAGTCCATTGCACATGATAATGCTAAGTATTAAAATCTTATACGGAGTTGTATTGAGATAATTAAATGATAACCCAAGTCGTTAGCGGATTCCAGTTATGTTTTTTGACTCACTGCTGAAATATATGACCCAGAGTACTTTGCTTTTGAAAGTATACGGGATTTGTGCCGGTATTTTATTCATTCTATCTTCCTAGTGACAGTGGAAGATATTATTAATATGATATGTTGATGTCTTTACTTTCTTTTACTACTTTTCTTTATTTTCTAAGTTGGGATCAATAATTAGCGATTCACAATTTAAGACTTATGGTATATACATAAGGGTTTCCTTATTTGGATTTTTCTGCTCGACGTACCAGTCTTATTTTGTGGATTTCTAATTGTTTATTTTATTTAGATTGTTTATCTTTAATTCAGTATTAATGATTAGATGATTACAATTCGGGACATATGGTATATACATGAGGGTTTCCTTGTTTGGATTATTTCGCTCGACGTACCACGTCTCGTATTATAGGTGTCTAAATATTAATTCCATTAGATATGAGAGAAAATAATCTAGATAGACTATGTTTAATAGATAGAGCCCCCACTCCATCTAGCAGCCCTTCCCCTGAAGGCGGATGGAGATGGTCTTGCTATAACGCTCTGACGCTCTTGTTGTTACTATTTTTCTTCTAATATTCTTTCAGGTAATTCAGAGTACCGGAGAGTCACAGGATGACAGAGTTCTTGCATAGTCACCGTCACATAAGATTTATTAGAGGCTCCATCATAGTTTTATATTTTTGTTCAGACCTTAGAGTTTATTTCATAGTATAAAGACAGTGTGCCTTAGTACAATTTTTAGTTGTTACTTGTCGAGACATATTTATTCATTTTGGATATCAGATGTATTCCAGGTTGTTCATTAAGACATGATTTATTTATGAGATACTTCTTTCTATATCATGTCTATTGTAGTTATTTCCTTTCTTTTGTCTGTTTTGTACCTGCACTTTATTTTGATTCTACTAGAGGATATTGCTGTGATTGGTAAAACTTATTATTACACAGTGTAGATGCATGACGGATTTGACATCTTTGGGTTCATCTTAGACTATAGCCATGTGTGAAAACAGTAGC
>BQKN01000427.1:416487-439108 GCA_022839385.1 Asparagus kiusianus | reverse complement strand
TGTGTGTGTGTGTGTGTGTGTGTGTTTTAACTATAATCTATTGCAATCCATATGTTAGACACTCATTTATTGTGGCCCATGTGTTGGACCTTGATCTTATAGTCCATGTGTTGGACATTTACTTATTTTGTCCCATGTGTTGGACCTTGATCATATAGTCCATGTGTAGGACATTTGCTTACTTTAGTCCATGTTTTGGACACGTAGCTTTGCGGCCCATGTGTTGGACCTGCATCATATATAGTCTATGTGTTGGACCTACCTCATATATATAGTCCATGTGTTGGGCTTTTTCCCATTTCAGTCCATGTGTTGGACATTTGTTATATGCAGTCGATGTGTTGGACATTTAGTGGATTTTGCCTTATCTAACATATAGTAGATGAAGTTCATTTGTTGAACAAGTATTCTGGTATCTGATAGGACACTTTTGATATAGTTGAGATGGAGGTATTGCTCCACGATGTAGTTTGGATTTGATAGTTAGCTATTTACAATATGAGCTTATGGGATAGTTGAGTTGTCCACGAACATGTTGTAAATTCCTAAATATCAAACTTCTATTTTATTTCAGATTAGATGTTTTGACTATCTATAGGTATTATCAGTTATTTTCTATCCAACTAGCACTTCACCTTAGGGTTGGTTGAGATGTTACTCGCTATAGCGCTTTGAAGCTCGTTGTTTCCCCACTTTCAGGTAACGAGCCAGGTGCGCGGAGAGCCGTAGCTTGATGGAGTCACTATAGGTTATTATTTATAGACAATGTTAGTAGTTATGTCAGAACTCCGCCGTAGATGTATTTTGTTGAATATTTTGAGATATTATTTCTAGTTTTGGAAAGGCGAATGTGCCTTAGTATTATTTCATTTGGTTTCTTATTGTGAGACAGTTGTATCAGACCAGATGTTTTATTTTCTGAGATTATCTATTTATGTCAGTGATGATGACTTTTCTTTAGAGCATCTGTTGTTTCATATTCCTTCTGTTATTTCTCTTTTGCCATTTTGTACCTACACTGGTTATTGATTCCACTAGATAGATATTTACTGTGATGGTGAAACATGTTATTGCACGGTGTGGTGCATGGCAAGTTTGACATTCTTGGTTTCACCTTAGACTGCAGCCTTATTAAAACCAGGGCGTCACATAACCCTCCTCTCCAAATGAAGATACAAAATTTTTCACACCACTAACCCCTCACTCTCTACCCCTATTTATAGTAAATATAAATGAATGTGAGTCATTGGATTAAACTTGGCCTCCAAGACAACAAATATCAGCCATTGAAACATTATGCGCGTTCTTGCATCAATGCCAGCATCGATGCCGGCATCGATAGCCAGCCTTCTCCATTTGTCATCCGTAGAATTCCTCTTCCATTGGATTTTGGGCTTGGACTTTGGGTTTTTGATCTTGGACTTTTGGCCTTTTGCTTGTATTCTTCAATTAATTCATGGGCTTTGTTGAGAGATATGGTTGTTGGGCTTTATTTTTGATTAACCTGTAATTAAAGATAAAAAAATTATTAGTGGTATATTTATTCATATAAAATAGATAACAAGAGTATAAAATTGTAATAACATGTGATTATCAAATACCCCCACACCTAAACTTTTGCTAGTCCTCTAGCAAGGAAAGAAAAAGAAAAATTCTAACTCACTTTCGTAGGAATCACAATTGTATTTAGCACAAACAATAAGCCTTTAAACCCCTAATTTACCCTAGTGAACGAGTTGTAGTCTCATGAGGGTTTGCAGTGAATATACCCACAAAATTCGGTCAACTTGCCAATTTAAAGAGGTCAGTAAATTACTAAATTTTCTTGATAAATTTAGACAATCTAATTGAAGCTAGTTATTACTCAAGAAAATGTTTATATATATATCTCTAAAATAAATCCCCTAGAAAATCTTCTCATTATAGCAATACAAAACCAAGCCAAACTTAGAAATTTAATTTAAAAGTTTTGAAAAGAACATGCTAACTCTTTGTTTTAAATAACTTTTAAGTCTTTTGATCAAACTTATTTTTCAAGACCATATATACAAATATAACTATATATATAGAAATATTGTTAGTAATTTTTTTCTCACTTTTTCTTTCTTGGTGATTTTTTTTACTTTATCGGGCTTTCTAATTGACCATTTAACGAGTTTTTTTGGTCAAAGGATCCCAACCCAATTGGGCTTAGGTCATTAAGTATAAAAATACTCATTACGCTTAATTACTAGGTCAACTTAGACTTTATAAGATAGAATCACCTTGAATTCAAGAGTTTTTTTGGATGCCCATTTTCCACACTCTTCTTTTGCAAGGTTAGTTTTTTTATGGTATATATATGTGTATATGTGTATAAATATATTCTGAAAATTATGTAAATCAAGACAACTTGAAAAATTATTTTCAACTCTAAGTTAAGCATGCAAAAAATCATTATTTTTATTAAAAATCTAAGTTAAAGCTTAAGTGAAGTATATTACTTTGAAAATTATTTCTTAAGAAATTTATTTAGAGTTATCATAAAAGGTAAACTTGAGTATATAACAAACTAGAGATTAGAAAATTTAAAATTTATTAAATAAATTAATTATTATTTAACTCTATTAATTTGGCAAGTGATAATATTTTTTTGAATTTTTTTAAAGGAAATAAGAGAAAGAAAAAATTATGACAAAAAATGTAACAAAAAGGTGAAATAAAAAGGAAAGATAACTACTTCTTAATTAAATACCCTCACACCTAAATTTTATATTATCCTCAGTCCAAACTCTATGAAGCACAAAATAGTACAGATAAGAAGTGAAATACTTACATTTGGTCGGCTGACTTAGAGGATAAAATCTGCAATTACCTTTGGTCTGAGGATGATGAAATCAAATTTTTATTTTAATTTTTTCAAACTTTTCTTTTCTTTTCTTTTTTTCCATTTTTTTTTACAACCGAACAAGAAACTCTTAAATGAGAAAAGAATAAATTCTTTTTATTATTATGAAATGAAACAAAACAAACAATGTAGAATGAAAGGTTTAACATGAAGAGTTCATATTCTACAGTGAATCCTACCTTATTGCTGAAAATTTACCCCCGGATTTTAAATAAATTTAAAATGATATGATTAATGATGTGCTGAAATTCTAAGCATTCTGGGGTGTTCAATGATTTTTGCAGCAATGTAAGGTAGGTGTTATTGGTGTCATGCATTTTGAATTTCTTATTGAACTTAGACTCTTTATTTGTGAATTTTGTTTTCTAACAACCGATTCTTTTTTAACAACTTCCTTAACCCCAAAATTCAAGGTTGAGGTAAGAAAATTTGGTTGTTGTTTATTTCCAAGAATCTAAGTTCATCAAGAAAGAGTTCTTCAAAATTCAGTTTGAAGCAGCAAATGTTTAACATAGTTTTCTTATTTTGACAAATATGATCTACTTCTTCTAAAATTTTTAGCTCCTCACCAAAAATTTCCTCAAAACTAAAATCAGGCTCATCTTTTTCTTTTTCAGGTCTTTTCTTATAACACATATCTTGAAGAACTGGTGGATTAGGATAGACCATGTCTTTAAAAATTAGCTCAAAATGGATTAAACAATTTGTGTTGTCCCTAATCCATGTTCAAAACAGATTCTTTTAATACTTTTTTAAGAAAAAAATAAAGTTAGTTTTTTTAAGATTATGAGAAGAAAAAGGAGAAAAAAGAAAAATCTAACTATAACAAAAAAAACAATCACTTTACAATCACTCTAAACTCTAGGATTAAGCCTAACTCAGCTAGACCAGCTCCTAAACAAAAATTCCTTAAGTAAAAAGATCAAAGTTTTACTTGATCAGTTAGTCAGGTGAGGATAGTACTAGAGGGTGATCAGAGATTAATTAAGTACATCATTCCTTGCAGAGTGCTTTACACAACCACTAAACCTTATCTTAGACACCAACGAATCTAAGAAAACTTGAACCGGTTCACTTAGGGATTCCTTATTCTTTAATGAGCTCAAATGCTTAGGGGCCAACGTCTAATGAGTTTTAAGAGGCTTGGGTTTGTGTAGTGAGGAATTAATGATTTGTGGGCTAAGGAAAGAGTGATAAAATCCCTCACCTTATCTTGATTAGGGGGTTTTGCCCTTAAGAATATTTTCAAGTCTGTGCCAATCAAGATGCTCAAATCAATTTGGTGAATTCCTACTATTATATGCAATGAATCCCTTGGAATTGAAAACGACTAAAAATGATGGTAAAAAGAATTTTTTTAATTAGGTTTAACAATCAAACAATTGTGAGAAGAGAGCTCTTGTTTGAATTTATTATTTGTTAGTATTTATTCAAGTGAAGGGTGATTTTTATTATGGTCAACGTAAATAAAAAAATTTATTTTTTTATTTTTTATTTAGGTCCTAATTATCTCTAATTATGAAGAACTAACTAAAAGGGTAGTATTGACAAATACTAGAATGAAGCGTTACCACAATCAAATCTTCAATTCCTTAATCTCCAATCTTTAATCTTCAATTTCCTAGTAGTTCTTTCACAAGAAAACACACAAGTTAAAGAACTAAAATAGATAAAATCCTACTTAAGCACCTTCCCCGACAACGGCGCCAAAAACTTGATGGGGGCATACATGATGTACTAAAAGTTACAAGTACACAACTAATCAAGTTATAATATAAAAAGTTATTGATCCCACGAGGAAGATGTTTGTAGAAAAAAAATTAGATTCACTTCTTATGTTGTGTGCGTGACAATTAGGAGTGATGAAAATTGTAATTGTGGAGAGATATGAAAAGTGAGAGTGATTATGTGTAAATAAGCATAAAAGGTGATTGAGTGTGGATGTGATAAAGAATAAATGTTATCAACAAGGCAAGAAAGAAAAATAAATAAAATCAAGAAACAAATAAGAGAAAAATCAAGAATGAATAGAAAGTTCAAGAAAGTCAAGATGGAGGATTCAATTAAAGACATGAGAAATCTAGAATTGAACCCACTAGCTAATCTCAATTACAAAATACGAACTATTCTTTTTTTATCTTTAGATTTACTAAGCATAGATTATTAAACCATTTAAGAAAAGTATAACCTATCAAATTATCATCTAAGCAAAATTAAAATTTATGACAAGAACAACAACAAGATAGTAATTCTAGAATTCATAATCATAACCTATCAAACCACTGAAGATAAGCATAAATTATCAAATTCTTTTTCTAACAATTAGTTCTCTTGTTGATTATCCTATACATGATTATTTTAAGTGCAAGAGAATAATTCGCATAATATAAAGGAAATTAGACTCGTTTTATATAATTTCTAGAGCTCCAATAAGAATTAATTCCACATCTAGAAAATAGCAATTCCCTAGAAGGTTCTAGCCTCAAAGCGAATAAAAGAAAATGAAAACAAGCAAAAAGAAAAACTAATCCCAAGAGGGTTCTAGCCTCAAGGTGAATAGTATAAGAAAATAAAATCTAGACTATAAAATAAATTATAAAAACTAAGCTACAAAATAAATTGTAAAAACTAAGCTACAAAATAAATTGCAACAATTAAATGCGAGAAAATAAAGACATGAAAGTAAATTTATACTACAAAACATTAATGTAAATCTAAACTACTAAGCAATAAGAAAAGAAAAAAAGAGAAAATAAAATAAAAAAACAAACCTCCAAATTGATCTTCATCTTCATCTTCATCATCCAACAAAGAGAAGAAAAATATAAAATGGTGGAAAAAATTATTTTATTAATTATAATAAAAAGTTACAAATTTAGAAGTTCTTCTCAATTAGGAGTAACCCTCCTCTCCAAATAGAGATACAAAATTTTTCACACCACTAACCCCTTTCTCTCTACCCCTATTTATAGTAAACATCAATGAATGTGAGTCATTAGTTCAAACTTGGCCTCCAAGGCCACAAATATTAGTCATTGAAGCACTCTGGGCGTTCTGGTATCGATACCAGCATCGATGCTGGCATCAATAGCCAGCCTCCTCCATTTGTCATCCACAGAATTCCTCTTCCATTGGCTTTTGGGCTTGGACTTTGGGCTTTTGAGCTTGGACTTTTGGCCTTTTGCTTGTATTCTTCAATTAATTCATGGGCTTTATTGAGAGATATAGTTGTTGGGCTTTATTTTTAATTAACCTACAATTAAAGATAAAAAACAATTATTAGTGGTATATTTATTCATATAAAATCAATAATGAGGGTATAAAATTATAATAAAATGTGATTTTCACCTTGGCTACAACTCTATGTAAAACTCGACCTCTCTCATAGGAGGTAAACCTGGTATGTCCTGGAAGACATCCTGGTACTCTGAGACCACTCGTGTCTCACTCAAATTTGCGTTCCGATCCAGTAACATCACCTCCTCGACGTATGTCAGAAATGGCTCTGCAATCTGATTTTCTCGTGAGGTCGCTACCACCAACTCAGATCCAACACTAGCTCACAAGCTGACTGTATTCGCAAAAAAGTCGATACTCGCATGGTAAGAAGATAACCAATCCATACTAAGGATAACATCAAACTCATACATATGCAACACGATCAAATCAATCACGAATTCAGAATCGTCTAAGCTAACGACACATCTTCTACAAACACTCTCTAAAACAGACATCTCTCCCAAAGGAGTAGACACAGATAACAGAATATCTAATAGCTATGCTACAAGCTTAAGTCTAACCATAAAATCGTAGGAGATAAAAAAATGTGAAGCGCCAGAATAAAAAAGAATATGTGCTGGAAAGGAGTTCACAAGGAACGTACCTTTTGTTAGACCGTAGAGGGGGGTTGATCATGGTCTTATGCTAATCTAATCCCGATTAAATACCAACTAAAAATATATTGATAAATTTGTTCTTGCAAGAAACATATAAAATGGATATGAACAAGAATGATATGAATAAGCACAAATAAAATATACGCTAAGTAAAACACAAACACACGATATGTTTACGAGGTTGCAAAACACAAACACACGATATGTTTACGAGGTTCGGTCACCACGACCTACGTCCCCGCTCCTCACCTTGAGGAGATCTCCACTATCACAATCCGGTTTAGAAGCTGGAACTTCTACACACTCGGTTAACAAGTTCACCGAAAACTCTTACACAACAAACACTATGCAATCACACTTTACACAATAAGTGTAGGAACCTAGCTCATGTCCTCCTCCTCAAGTGCTCGGATACATCCTCTCCCTAGGTTCGTCAACCGACGCCACTCCTTTTGGATTCGACCCCGTCTCACCCTCACACTTCTCTCGGTGTACAAGTGTATTACAAGTGATACTCACAATAAAGGTTAAATACAATGATTTTTCTCGATAAAAAATGAGAACACAATGAAGCTCACTCTCACTAAATCACCCACCACTATCCAACAATATATAGTATGGAAATATTATAAGCTCAATATAGTGTGTGTGATAACGGTGAATAGAAAATATGCAACTCAATAAATATAGCTAAGATATGAAAATGAAATAATAAGCTATATATAATAAAGAGTTTAGAAAACTTCTCAATAAATAAGAAGAACAATAGATGATGATGAGGATAGGATCCTCAGTTGGAATTGAAAGCCTCTTCTTATTGTTGAAAACTTCATTTGAAACAGACAACTAAAATCAGCTTAAACAGCTCTTAAACACCTCTTAATCTTTTGTTAAAAACTCACTGTAAAACAAACTCTTGGTATTTTGAAAGAGGAGAGCAATGGGGTATTTATACCCACTCAAGACATCAGCCAAAACAATATTGAAAGGACCAAAATAGCCCCTAAAGAATCAAATCAGAATAAAGTCGTTGCAACATAATGATGAGTTAGGCGGTCGACCGTGAGAAACTGGCGGTCGACCGCGAAGCACAAAATACAATACAAACAGCTTGGAAAAGCTGGCGGTCGACCGCGGTGGTCGATCGTGAAAATCTCTAGATTGAGCCACGGTCAACCGTCATGGTCGACCGTGATCCAATAAGAGGCATAATATGAAAAAGAACTATTGGCGGTCGACCGCAAACTGATATATGCTAAAATCAGGTTTTGAACCTGTTTTTGGCTGACTTCAAAAATACATAAAAAATATCAAATCATTTCCAAAAATAGTAAAACTTTGGGGAAAGTTTCTAAATGATAAAATAAACATGTTTGAGAATGAATTTTTGGAAATACAATTTTTGTTTTTGAAAAGTGTTCAGAAATACCTGTTTTTAGTGAACATGAAAATTAAACTATGACTTGTAAACTCGTGTATATATACCATGCATACATTATATATATATTATGAAATATGAAAGAGATGTAAACATGAAATAAAAGCAATTGTACCAAAGTTTGATGAAAAGCCATTTGTATGATAGAAAAAGTCAAACTTGTGTTGTGTTTACGTATTGAGCTTAAATATAAACATACGGTATATGTAAGCAAACTACTCTTATACCTAGGTAAATACACACATATGAACTTGAATCTTTAACTCTTGATTGCCGTGTGTTGAATTCCTGTAAAGAGAAAAACAAACCACAAAAACTAGAAAACATATTAGTTATAAATTATTTAACAAATCATCACCAAAACCATAGGGCCAACACCTTTCACCACTGCTCCACTCGCACTATGGTCGCGAGGGACAACTGCATACACTCTACAAGTAGTCGAAGGCTACTGCACTGCATTGCCTGGAACGTATTGGCCATCTGTCCCTGCTGGATCTCCTGAATAGCTCGCATCTATCCCTCAATCCTTAGGACTAGTGGAGGTGCCTCAATCCTCAACTGATGGCCTTGATCATAGCCTTGAGCGCGATTCTGGTGATGCTACTGATTTTTCCCTACTGGCCTGCTATGGGTGCGTTACGACACTCTGCTGCTCTGTGTTCGAACCTGTTGTATTTAAAACAATACCTCTAAAATCTGTGTTCCCGTTGTGCCCTCTGATCCTGCTGGTGTTCCTTCTTATGGGGACCCTGCTGATGTGGACCCTTACCCTACTGCTAGGGTCCTCTTGAGCCTGCAAAAGGTCTCTTATCTTTACCTTTATCCCCTGACTATCCTGATTTAACATTGCCATACTTACCCTTAAGGAATATAGTTGTGTCTATCTCTTGAGCCATGGCAGCATCTACCACCCCCCATACTGAATGGAACCTCTGTGATACTAGATACTAACACAATCCTAGGCGAAGCCCAGTCATAAACATCTAAGCCTGCCACTCCTTAGTGTGCTACATGCCCGTGAATCTAAGTAGTGTCATGAATTTACTCTCAAGATCCATCACGGACATATCCCCCTGTTCCAGCCTAGCTAGCTCTAACTCTTTCCCGGTTTTCGCTGCAACCGACACATACTGCTCGTCGAAGAAGTATACAAAATTCTCCCAGAAAACCATCATCCTCTGCTCTAGAGTGAAACGAAGCCGATACCATCCTCCTGCATTGCCCTTGAGGATGAAAGTTGTTAGCCTTTGCTTCTGCATAGTGTTTACATTAAGCATATCTAAGATGTTGCTTACATCCTCATTCCATTTGTATGCAGCAATAGAATTTGACGAACCATGAAACTCTGATGCCTTCAACTTCTGATACCTCTCTACCAGACAAAGCCAATTCTCCTACTCAGTAGCTCCATCATCAATTGAGGGTGGTGATGTATCTACCGGCGTCTCCTCTGGTATCTCCTCCTGAATAGGTATCTCCTCCCGAACGGGAGTCTCCTGCCGAGCCTGATCTGCTAGCTGCTCCTCGATAGCTGTTAGTCAAGTTACCAATGGTGATATGAGATCTACCAAGTACTACGGAGTCTGTTGCGGCTTGAGCTCTTAATCATCTTGCTCAGTTCCCTGAGCATGAGTACCTCTGCGTCCACGTCCTCTTCCTGACATCTATAAGTTTTGAATATAACTTATTAAACACAGTAAATAGTATCTCAGGCATAAAGATGAAACATATATCAATAGGAAAAATAGTATCACTTTTCATCCACTGCATGCTTTATACTTCAAGCAAATAGTTCATCATAATTTTTTTTATAATTTTCGTGTATATATATAATACATCCTCACTCATACTAGGAATTCATATCAGACTCTATACATGATTCCTATGAAACTCTATCCTAGCTCAATAATATGACACAGTATGATCCTAAGAATATTAGAACTAGAGCTCTGATACTAACTGTGACTCTCCAGGGTTCACGTAAGGCTGCAGTCTAAGGTAAAATCCGGATTGTCAAACCTTCCAAGCACCAACATCATGCTATGATATATTTCACCATCACAGTTACTATCTCTCTAGTAGAGACAACAAAAAGTGAAGGTACAAAATAGGCAAATAATAGAAATAACACAAGAACAGATATGCACAAAAGAAGCATAAGAATATTCAATAAATTGGCCCAACTAAAATAGAATAAAAATATCCCTGAGTCTAAAATAAATCTCAACACAATGAGTCAAATGAAATCTCACTAAGGCACTCAGCCTCTATAGAATAAAATACAAATCTAGTATCTGATAATAACCAACTAAATGTGGAGTTTTGAAATAACTACAAATATAATAATATCTACATAGAATCTAAGATGCAATCCCATCAACCTGTGACTCTCCATGCGCCAGACTCGCTGCCTGAAAGGGAGGAAACAATGAGCGTCAAAACACTAGCGAGATTTTATCTCCACCGAACCCAAAGGGAAAGGGTAGGAGTATATAAAAAATAGAGTTAGTACATATAAGTATAAAATAATTCATATGATTCTAAATGGAGATTGGTATTTAGAAATCCATGACACGAGAATTAGTACGTCGAGCGAAATAATCCAAACAAAAAAACCCTCATGTATATACCATGTCTCAAATTGTGAATCCCTAAATATCAATTCCAACTCTATAAGAAAATAGAGTTAGTATATATAAGTATAAAATCATTCATATGACTCTAAATAGAGATTGGTATTTAGAAATCCACAATACAAGAATTAGTATGTCGAGCGAAATAATCCAAACAAGGAAACCCTCATGTATATACCATATCTCAAATTGTGAATACCTAAATATCAATTCTAACTCTATGAATGAAAACAGTACTCAAAAGAAAATACTCCAAACCTTAACTGTATAGAACCAATGTCACATCTCGAACTACCCTCGAGTAGTCGGCGCAATAATAAGAGAACATTAGCCAACTCATAATCACCATGGACCATATCATGTATGCCATATATCAAAGTATGTATCCTACTCATTGGTAATCTAACATGGGAGCAAAACCACAACTGTAAGTATATATATGCGTTCATCTCCACATACCATGACGGTACTTTTGTAAGGTTTTTACTCAATCACTCTGCTACAATAGGTTTTATCTCTCTATTCTGGCTACATGAAATAACGATACTTTTGTAAGGCTCTCACATTTACATGTAGGTTCAACTCTCTTACTCAATCGTCCTGACGGTAAATAGGTTTTATCTCTCTATTTCTGGATATGCTCATTCATCCTACGGTAATAGGTTTTATCTCCCTATTTCCGGATATGCTTTCAGGTAATCGTACAACGGTGAATAGGTACACCATACCAACTTGAAAAATATACACCAGTCACCTTTGAGTATTTGGTATAATCGAGGTCTCGTTACAGGAAAAATAACTAAATACCCCTATTGTGGTACAACCGAAGTCTCACTACGGGATAAACAACCACACTGAGCATCCATAACTGACGAGCAATACGTTTTCAAATGTTATTTCATTATTATTAACTCAACATGCATCAACTAGCTAAGGCACAAAAAAATAAACATGCACAGGCCTAAAAAGGTTAGCGGTCGACCGCGCCTGGTTCGGAGGTCGACCGGACAGAGTCCAGGGGTTGCCCGAACTTCTGCCTGGGATGCGGTTGACCGCCGCTAAGTCACAGTCGACCGAACCTGAAATTTCTAGATTTTACAGGTTTCTGTACGGTGTTGTTCGTGTTGTGTTCTCATGATTTGAACTTGTTTAACATGATATGAAGCTTGCATAAAACATTAAAAACAGCAAACTAACATATCTGGTAACGACTCCAACATTACATGATTATTTGAATAATAAATCATAGTTAAACCCTCAATCATGCATGAAAACTCAAAACGAAGAACAAATCATCTAAACTCAGATAAACAACATTATTAATCACTTTCAGATCTCAAAACACTTATGTAAATTCGTTCTTGATTTCTTTAACATGAAAAGACCTAGTATTTATACACATAATATAAAAGATTTGCTTTTTATACATAAATTAATCATTTTGGCTCTATAAAACATATTAAAGAATCTTTAAAAACATTTTAAAATAGGGAGAGGGATTAGTAGAGATGAAACTCACCTGAAACTTGTTGAAAAATGTGCAAGATGCAAAGCTAAAGTAGATCCCTAAGCCAAAAGCCAAAAACGAACTGAATACCACTCCAAAGCCTTTGAACTCTCTCAAAAAAATTAATCTAGGGTTTGGAAAAGAGTTTGGTAGTTGCTAGGATTTTAAAACTCTGAAAAAGAGTAAAAAATTCGTGAACAGGTGATATATAAATCATAGAAATAGACCTGGGCCTCAAAATACACGTATCCAACTCAAATTAGGAAAACTGGATTCCTGATCTACGATCGACCGTGCCTGGTTCGGCAATCGACCAGACAGAGCACAAACTGTTTGTGCAGGTTATGGCCGATGTGCATGTTTAGACTTGATTCTTTCCTATATATAAACTTGTTTGCACTCAAAACACCTGTTAGTGTACGCATACACCATGAAATGATATTTATCATAATAAATATCTACTTATTATAATTAATCACACATTAATTATATTATCACAAATTTTAGGGTTTTACAACTTCACAGTTAGTCATACACCACAGCAAAATAGGGTGGCGGAGGGTTGAATCGGTCTTTACTGGAGAAGGTCTGATGCTTATTATCGCAGAGTAGTTTGGAGAATATCTTTTGGGCTAAGGCACTATCATATGCGAGCCACCTTATTATAAGGCTGCCTTCATCTACGATTGAGGAAAAGACCCCTATGGAGATGTGATCGGGAGAGCCAGCACATGACTATGACCAGCTCAAGGTATTTAGATGCTCTGTATTTTATCATGTTAGAACAGATAAATTGGAACCTCGAGCTAGGAAGGCCATATTTGTAGGATTCAAGCGTGGTGTTAAGGAATACAAGCTATGAGATCTAGTTGAAAGGAAGATTGTGCTGAGTAGAGACATCACGTTCAATGAGGCTTCTATCTTGAAGCTTGCCAGCTCTCGTCGGGTGGAGAACGACCCGGCGGAGGAGAAATCGCAGGTGGTAAAGATCGATGCAACTCCACTTTGCCTAGATGGTACAATATCCATTAGAGTGCCGACTGAGGTGACGCCAGACGAGCATGATGACGACGAGGAGGATATGGGTACAGATATATAGGATCAGGGACTAACGGCTTAGGTTCATTATTCTATTACGGTTCTGTAGATACTAAAAAATGCCAAGGAGTAAAGCAAGGTTGAACCTCGCTACAAGCAAGACGAGGCTCGTCATCATAATGAACCTCATCTTAGCCAACGAAGCCCATCATGATGATGAACGTCATTGAAGACGAAGTCCATCTGTAGACAAACCTCGTCAAATGGCACTTCACCCCTCAAAAGACGAACTTCATCATTAAAGACGAAGTTCGCCCAGAAATAAAGTTCGCCATTGAAGATGAAGTTCGTCCAGAAACGAAGTTCGTCATTGAAGACGAAGGTTGCCTAGAAATGAAGTTCGTCCAGAAATGAAGTTCGCCATTAAAGATGAAGTTCGTTTAGAAACGAAGTTCGTCATTGAAGACGAATGTCGTCGTTGAAGACGAAGTTAGCCATTGTTTTTATTGACGAACCTCGTTTGTCACCATTTCTAGAGGCTATATTTAAGAAGAGTTAATGACCAATAACTTACCCATTTAAGGAGAGTTAATGACCATTAACTCACCCATTTAAATTGGAGTTAATGACCATAACTCCCTCATTTTAAGAGGAGTTAAAGCCCTTAACTCACTCCATAATGGTCCTAAGCCTATAAATAGGCATGATCAACATGAAAAGAGCGGGGAGATGGAGAGGCTAGTCAAAAAGCCTATTTCTCCTCCACTCTCATGGATCTTCATAGATCATCGGCTAATCATTTGGCCTTGGAGCATCGAAGCTCATAACAAGCATGACGAGGGTCATTACAATGAGGGACCTCGTCTCAAACAACAAAGCTTGTCATTGGAAACAAGATTTGAATCACGTCAATGAAGGCGAAGCTCGTCAGCGAAGATGAAGCTTGTCTAACGAACCTCGCCACACGACGAGGCTCATCATCCACACGAAGTTCGGCTGTAATGGCCACGAGGACCAAGTCAGCCCACGTGGGCTAAATCTAAGGAGTGCGTTACGCTCCATTAGTCAACATAGGCTAAATCTCAGGAGTCGGTTATGCCCACGACCCTACGATTGTAGCACGTCAATTACGTGCTAAAGCTCTATAAATAGCCACAAGCAGCTATGAAGAGGTGGGGTTAGAGATTTTAAACTGGGACTTCAAGAAGCATCAGAGATGATGTTTCTTCGCACAGATCCGAAGTTTGAACCTCGATTCTAGTCGATCAATGAACGTGAGAAGCTTAGTGATCTTGGTCCGATCGTCAATGGGAGGCAATTTTGACTCAAGCATCGAGAGAAGCATCCTTTTGCTACCAAGAACCCACGTTAAACAAAGAGAAGCTGAATTAATCTTCTCTTCATCTGTAATCAAGAAAGAGTGAGTGATTGTAAGGGTTTTGTACCAAGTGATCGAACCCAGTTTTCTTAAAACAAGAGAATCAATCCAACATCAATTTATTGACCCTACAGGTTCGGAGACAAATGAGAGACATACAGATGTCAGCATGGTATACCGACACAGTAGTTGTGTATGTACTTTCAATAGAGTGTATCGATGAGTTAGTGCCCACTATATTCAGAGAGGTGGAGCAGAATTCGGAGGCTGATTCATGGCAAATAGCTATATAGGAGGAGATGAAGTCTCTTCACAAGAACGATACATGGGTTCTTGTTGAGCTTCAAAAGGGCGGAACGTAATTGGTTGCAAGTTGGTATACACGAAGAATTAGGGCATTGAAGACACTCCAGTAAGGTTCAAGGCTAGGTTGGTTGCGAAGGTCTATGCACAGTAGGAAGGTATTGATTATATTAAGGTTTTCTCTCCTGTAGTGAAGCACTCTTCAATTCGAATTTTCCTAGCTTTGGTGGCATAGTATAGTTTAGAGTTAGATCAGTTAGATGTGAAAACGACATAGTCGAGAAGGTTCAAAGTATTTCAGACTCCATACAATCCAATTTGGGTTTGAAAACTTTGAAGGGGGTCTTGTAGACACTAAAAAATGCCAAGGAGTAAGGCAAGGTTGAACCTCGCTACAAGCATGACGAGGCTCGTCATCATAATGAACCTTATCTCAGCCAACGAAGCCTATCATGATGATGAACATCATTGAAGACGAAGTCCATCTATAGACGAACCTCGTCAAATGGCACTTCACCCCTCAAAAGACGAACTTAATCATTGAAGACGATGTTTGCCCAAAAACAAAGTTCGTCCAGAAATGAAGTTCGCCATTGAAGATAAAGTTCATCCAGAAACGAAGTTCGTCATTGAAGACGAAGTTCGCCTAGAAACGAAGTTCGTCCAGAAATGAAGTTCGCCATTGAAGATGAAGTTCGTCCAGAAACGAAGTTCGTCATTGAAGACGAAGGTCGTCATTGAAGACGAAGTTCGCCGTTGTCGTTATTAACGAACCTCGTCTGTCACCATTTCCAGAGGCCACATTTAAGAAGGATTAATGACTAATAACTTACCCATTTAAGGAGAGTTAATGACCATTAACTCACCTATTTAAATAGGAGTTAATGACCATAACTCCCTCATTTTAAGAGGAGTTAGAGCCCTTAACTCACTCCATAATGGTCCTAAGCCTATAAATAGGCATGATCAACATGAAAAGAGCGGGGAGATGGAGAGGCTAGTCAAAAAGTCTACCTCTCCCCCACTCTCATGTATCTTCATAGATCATCGGCTAATCATTTGGCCTTGGAGCGTTGAAGCTCATAACAAGCATGACGAGGGTCATTATAATGAGTGACCTCGTCTCAAAAAACAAAGTTTGTCGTTGGAAACAAGATTTGAAGCACGTCAATGAAGACAAAGCTCGTCAGTGAAGATGAAGCTTGTCTAACGAACCTCGCCACATGACTAGGCTCATCATCCACATGAAGTTCAGGTGTAATGGCCACGGGGACCAAGTTAGCCCACATGGGCTAAATCTAAGGAGTACGTTACGCTCTATTAGTCAACATAGGCTAAATCTTAGGAGTCGTTTACGCCCACAACCCCACGATTGTAGCACATTAATTACATGCTAAAGCTCTATAAATAGCCACAAGTAGCTATGAAGAGGTGGGGTTAGAGATTTTAAACTAGGACTTCAAGAAGCATCAGAGATGAAGTTTCTTCGCACGGATCCGGAGTTTGAACCTCGATTCTAGCCGATCAATGAATGTGAGAAGATTTAGTGATCTTGATCTGATCGTCAACGGGAGGCAATCTTGACTCAAGCATCGAGAGAAGCATCATTTCGCTACCAAGAACCCACGTTAAACAAAGAGAAGCTGAATTAATCTTTTCTTCATCTGTATTCGAGAAAGAGTGAGTGATTGTAAGGGTTTCGTACCAAGTGATCGAATCCAGTTTTCTTAAAACAAGAGAATCAATCTAACATTAATTTATTGACCCTACAGGTTCGGAGACAAATGAGAGACATACAGTGTCAGCATAGTATACCAACACAGTAGTTGTGTATGCACTTCCGATGGAGAGTATCGATGAATTAGTGCCCACTATATTCAGAGAGGTGGAGCAGAGTTCGGAGGCTGATTCGTGACAGATAGCTATATAGGAGGAGATAGAGTCTCTTCACAAGAACAATACATAGGATCTTGTTGAGCTTCAAAAAGAGCGGAACGTAATTGGTTGCAGTGGGTATACACGAAGAATGAGGGTATTGAAGACACTCCAGTAAGGTTCAAGGCTAGGTTAATTGTGAAGGTCTATGCACAGGAGGAAAGTATTTATTATAATGAGGTTTTCTCTCCTGTGGTGCACTCTTCAATTCGAATTTTACTAGCTTTGGTGGCAGTATGGTTTGGAGTTAGATTAGTTAGATGTGAAGACGACATAGTCAAGAACGTTCAAAGTATTTCAGACCCCATACAATCCAATTTGGGTTTGAAAACTTTGAAGGGGGTCTTGTAGACACTAAAAAATGCTAAGGAGTAAAGCAATGTTAAACCTCGCTACAAGTATGACAAGGCTCGTCATCATAATGAACCTCATCTCAGCCAACGAAGCCCATCATGATGATGAACGTCATTGAAGAAGAAGCCCATCTAAAGATGAACCTCTTCAAATGGCACTTCACCCCTCAAAAGACGAACTTAATAATTAAAGATGATGTTCGCCCAGAAACGAAGTTCATCCAGAAATGAAGTTCGCCATTGAAGATGAAGTTCAACCAGAAATGAAGTTCATCATTGAAGGCGAAGTTTTCCTAAAAACTAAGTTCATGTAGAAATGAAGTTCACCATTGAAGATGAAGTTCGTCCAGAAACGAAGTTCGTCATTGAAGATGAAGGTTATCGTTGAAGATGAAGTACGTCGTTGCCGTTATTGACGAACCTCGTCTGTAACCATTTTCAGAGGCTACATTTAAGAAGGGTTAATGACCAATAACTTACCCATTTAAGGAGAGTTAATGACCATTAACTCACCCATTTAAATGGGAGTTAATGACCATAATTCCCTCATTTTAAGAGGAGTTAAAGCCCTTAACTCCCTCCATAATGGTCCTAAGCCTATAAATAGGCATGATCAACATGAAAGGAGGAGGGAGATGGAGAGGCTAGTCAAAAAGCCTATCTCTCCTCCACTCTCATGGATCTTCATAGATCATCGGCTAATCATTTGGCTTTGGAGCATCGAAGCTCATAACAAGCATGACGAGGGTCATTACAATGAGAGACCTCGTCTCAAACAACAAAGCTTGTCGTTGGAAATAAGATTTGAAGCACGTCAATGAAGACAAAGCTCGTCAGTGAAGATAAAGCTTGTCTAACGAACCTTGCCACGCGACGAGGCTCATCATCCATACGAAGTTTGGCTATAATGGCCACGAGGACCAAGTCAGCCCAAGTGGACCAAGTCAGCCCACGTGGGCTAAATCTAAGGAGTGCGTTACGCTCCATTAGTCAACATAGGCTAAATCTCAGGAGTGGGTTACGCCCACAACCCCACAATTGTAGCACGTCAATTACGTGCTAAAGCTCTATAAATAGCCACAAGTAGCTATGAAGAGGTGGGGTTAGAGATTTTAAACTGGGACTTCAAGAAGCATCAGAGATCAAAGTTTCTTCACACGAATCTGGAGTTCGAACCTCGATTCTAGCCGGTCAACGAACGTGAGAAGCTTTAGTGATCTTAGTCTGATCGTCAACGGGAGGCAATCTCGACTCCAGCATCGAGGAAAGCATCCTTTCGCTATCAAGAACCCACGTTAAACAAAGAGAAGCTAAATTAATCTTCTCTTTATCTGTAATCGAAAAAGAGTGAGTAATTGTAAGGGTCTCGTACCAAGTGATTGAACCCAGTTTTCTTAAAATAAGAGAATCAATCCAACATCAATTTTTCAACCCTACAGACGATGGCGACCATAGCGGGAGCAACTATTCTTTCAGATGAATGGTGGTAGCATAATCAGACAAGATCGCTGTGGGAACGGACATCGAGACTTTGGTCATCAAATTTGACCAGTCTAAATACAAGGAGTATCTCTCCTCTGATAAGTCTAGTCCCACGAAGGTAAGTATCGTCGGGTCTCGTATGAGACTTCAGCCCAAGTGGCTTCTGATGATTCAACTCAAATTAACCTCGAGGAAAAGTCCATGCCCCTCAAAGAGGAGACTCCAGTAACTAGCAGACAGGCTAAGAAATGTGTTGTCAAGCAACCTAGCCGAACTTCGGCTTCTACCAGCCAAACTATGGCTTTTGATAATGAACCTCGCCCAGTTTTAATTGAGGCAAAAGTTCTAATTGGTCCACTATCGATACGAGCTCGACAATGTCAGCATCAGAACCAAGCTCACCATAAGGCTTGAGCTTTGGTCTCACTAGACGGTTTTTACTATCGACCGAAGGCTGATTAGTCTAAGGTTAACAAGTCTAACGAGGGTCAAGTGACTGAGGAACATCAAAATGACAGACATCATCCTCGTACCCGAGTAGGCTCAGATCACGAACCTCATCCTCAAAAAGAGGTTCAACAAATTCAATAAACAGTTCATACTAAGGCTCGTCAAGAAAACCAACCTCAAGTTAAGAACCTACCGAGAAGGCAAGCTCGCCAAACTCGTCCTATCAACGATCCTTATCACATGAATGGCGGAGTTTGTCAGCCTACCCAAGGTCGTCAACATCTATCATTCAGAGAGTCTCGCTTGGGTAAAGCCAAGATGACGGAATCAACTAGGGGTTGTCTAGCTGGTGACCTTCGGGGTTATAGGTAGAAAATTTGTAATAAAAAGAATGAAAGAAAATTGACTTGTATTCCCTCGATCTCAATTACAATTCGATTACAAAAGAGAGGAGAATGAATTTGATTCTCACCTTTGTTTAAAACCGGGTTCTTCACGGTGGTGATGAGATGCCTCCCTCGAATGCTCGCGTTGAGTTTGCTTCTCTTTGACGATCCGAACATCTTGATTCACTGAAACATGATTTTTTTCCTCACGATTTGACGTTACGGAGAACTTACATGGCAAGTTTAAAAATAACTCTTAACGAGTTAATAACTCTGAGAGAGTTTTAGAAGAACTTGGAGAGAAAGTTTTGAACTCTAATCGAGTTGATAACTCTGAACGAGTTTGAAACTCTATGAAAGAGTTGATTTAACCGAAATCAGTTTGCAAGCCAAGGATGAAAGCTCTCTGTTGTTGAACAATGCTGAAGGATGAACGTCGATCTTCCCCTCGCTGCCAAGCCGAAGATCTCCTCTTCACTGCCGAGTCTAAGATCCAAAAAGCCAGCCCCCTCCGGTCCAGCCGCAAGATCAATCCGAGCCTCCTCCCATTCTGCCAGAACTCACTTGAGTTTCCCACTATTTATAGGAGATTAAGGGGTATAACCGTCCCCTTAATTCGCTCCTAAGTGGGGCTAAATGGAGTATAACCTCCCCCTTAAACAGTTCCCTAAATCATGGGGAAAACGGTTTTGAAACCATTCAATTCGTACTTTGAACGAGTCAAACGCTGAAAAAAAGCGTTTAGGGCCCGAACTCTGCGTCTTTAGACTAAAAACGCAGAGTTGGGCCTATTTTGGTGGCTCAACGCAAAGGTCGCGCTGCGTTGTAAATCCGAAGCGTAGAGTTGGGACGCAGAGATGAATTCTGTGTTTTAACATCTGAGATGCGGAGATGAATTCTGCATTTTGGCATCTAAGACGCAGAGATGAACTCTGCATTTTGGACCTGAGACGCAGAGAAGAGAAGAACTTTACGTTTTAGCATCTGCGACGTAGAGATGAATTCTATGTTTTGGACCTGGGACGCAGAGTTAGGCTCTGCATGAACTCTGCGTTTTGAGTCCACGAACTCTACGTTTTGACCCTGGAATGTAGCCACGACCTCTGCTTTTCGAGTTTAGAATGCAACCATGACCTCTGCGTTTTGAATCTCAAATGCGGTCACGACCTCTGCATTTTGAGTTTAGAACGCGGGCATGACCTCTGCGTTTTGAGTTTAGAACGCGGGCATGACCTCTGCGTTTTGAATCTTGGATGGAGAGGTGAGCCGCAGGTGGGCTTGATGAGCTTCAGGCTAAGTCCAATTTGCAGGTGATGTGTAGTCTCACAGACGGACTTCAGAACATAACTTGCTGCGAAGAACAGGTCATAACATTCAAACCGTAAGTTGGAATGGGACAAATTATATATAAAAATCAGCTATCTCGACGAGACGGAGCAGACTAAACCTACCCCATAGGGTTTGGTTTGCTTCCTCCATTTCGTAAAATTCCTTCCGGTTTTGAGAGATATCTGTGTTTTAATATGAAGAGGCTGTTAGTTTGTAGTCACTTTTACTAGAGTGTTGCAAAGATCGTCACCTTATAATCTTCGTCTTGACTCCTTGAAAATATGAGAGTCATCAGATTATAACTCCTAATGTTGATTGTGAAGGCTGTTGAATTAGAGCTTTCATTAGTTATTGTGAAGGTCGTCAGCTTGTAACCTTCTATGTGAAAATCTTCAAATTGTAGCCTTCTGGAAGTTGTCAGATTGTAACTTCCATCATCGGTGTTTGATGGGGATAAGCTATCTATTATGATTTTTAGACAGCCTATATAATCCCCTCCAAAGTTTTCGAAACTTTGCGGTTGACTGGGATGAATTTTCGGAATACTTTGGATCTCAACTCTGATCTTAGAGTTGTTGATTCCTTGTCACAAAAAAGTTGTTCTCTGCACTCGCTTCGAAGGCATCTCAGTTAAAGGGATTTACCACGTAGGACCTGTGTGAAGGTATGCGTCATAATCCTTCTTCAGGAATACGGGGGTGGACCCCTGCGTTTTGAACTTGAAACACGGGTCTCACCCTTGCGTTTTAAATTTGTAACCCGAGTGTGACCTCGACGTTGTGGTTTGTGCAACGCGGGTCTGACCATGGCGTTTTGACTTGAGACGCGGATGTAGCTTTTATGCATTTTTGACTAAGTCTTTAAGACTTATCTTTAGCTCATCTGTTTCAAGTCTCAGCTCATATCGATTAAGCTGACGGGCCTGCAAACATGCATAGGATTTTTGGTAAACCCTCAGCCATTAACGGATTTGATAAGCCTTTACCGACTACCATTTGAGTCGGGCTAGCATGTGAATTATTTTAATCCGTTTCACATGTAACGTTGTGCTAAGAGAATGATGCCTCTTAGACTTGATGCTATGATTTTGAATACATAGACTTTGTCATTTTCACGAAAAAAGACTAACCGGCAACGCGTGTTAGGCGTAGACTTATCTCTAATTAGGGATTAAGATAAAGTCCCCAATGCATGTGTAAGGCATGGATTTTGATGTTTTTTTACGGTAAAAGACTAACCGGCAACGCGTGTTAGGCTTAGACTTATCTCTAATTAGGGATCGGGAAAAAATCCCCTATGTGTGAAAGGCATGGATTTTTGGCGTAATTAATAATGGCCTGCTATGATATTGAATACGTAGGCTTTGTCATTATTGCGGGAATAGGCTGTTAGGTCTCATGTTATGAGCCTACATTTTCTAATCTTGTTTTGATGATTACAAACAATTCCTAATATTGTTTGTCTAGTGTTTATGGTTCTTATTAGGTATTCTAGACAAACAATGTGTTGGAGGATGGATGGATTGCGCCATAACGATCATATCCAAAGGAGATTGGCGGAATGTCGGTGAAGCATTGCTATTCAAGTTAAAGATCCAAGATCT
>BQKN01000427.1:390471-416477 GCA_022839385.1 Asparagus kiusianus | reverse complement strand
AAGTCGAATGCAAGTCGACTTATAAATATGACCGTTGAACAGTAACGACTATTTTCCAGATCTGTTTTTGTGTGGGTTTTTGGTCATTTCCTTGGGGTTTTGGCTGATGTCTTGGGTTGTTATAAATACCCCATTGCATTTACCTCTCCCACTAACCAAGAGAATTGTTTAAATAAGTTTAAGGGTATTTTGTGTTTGTTTAAAAGAGTGTTTAAGAGTTTTGTTTGTGAAGCAAATTTCACAAGAGCAAGTGGAGATCATCCTTGGTGTTTGAGCATTTATTCTTCTCCAACTCTCTTGTCATCTTTAGAGAAGTGTTTCTAAACTCATCTAGCAATTTATTATTTTGATTATAATTTCCATAAGCTAGATTTATATTGAGTTTAGTTTAATTATTTTATTGATACTCTTTGTTCACACACAACCATTTAGCTTATTGTATTTGCATACATTGTATAATTAGGTTGTGGGATTGTGTGACTTAGAGAGTGAGCCTACATTGTGTTCTCATCCATTGTAGAGAACAATCTTTTGTTGTGAGCTTTCATTGTGAGATCACTTGTATTACACTAGTACACCAAGAGGAGTGTGTGGTGAGAGACGGGGTTGTCCCAAGAGTAGTGGCGTCGGTAGCCTAGAGAGAGGTGGTAATTCCGAGCACTTGAGGGAGACGCGGGCTAGAGACCAACACTTGAGGTTGTAGTTAGTGTAGTTACATTGTGAGTGATTGTAAAGTTTTCGGTTAGCTAGAAAACCGTATTGTGAGGTGTAAACGTTTTTCGGGTAAGCGTAGAAAACCCGGTGTGATAGTGGAGATATCCTCGAGGTGAGGAGCGGGGACGTAGGTCAGGCGGACCGAACCTCGTGAACATATGATTTGTTTGTGATTGCATTGGCGCACTTTTATATTCGTGCTTATTATTCATATTGCTTTTGTCAATTGCTCATTGTTTATTCTACCCACTATCTAGTTTTGTTTTTTCACCCTTGTGTTAACTTGTATATCCTTGCTCACATATTGTTCATAAGTCATTTGCTAGGATATATTTGTTAATTAGTTTTTAATCGGCAGTAATATCTTATTAGATTAGCATAAACCCTATTCACCCCCCTCTAGGGTTCCTTCCTAGTGGCATTAGGGAACTATCATAGGCTACCCGGCAGCATGTGTTAGATGCAGACTTATCTCTTATTAGGGATCAAGATAAAGTCCCCCATGTGTATAAGGCATGGATTTTTGGTGCTACGATGTTTGAATACGTAGACTTTGTCGCTGTTTCTTCCTGTATTACTTGAAACACTGAAAGAAAGTTAGAAGAGCCAGAGGTGTAGTATTAACCTGGCATGAATTTTTACTTAGAGTGAAATTCAGAAACTTTCTTTATTATCACTGGGATAATTCCATAAAATCTTTAATCCGCTGGGGATTTTATAATAAAAACTTGTTATTCTTGTTGAAAAAGAATTAACAACTTCATGGAGGGGTTTGACTGTTAGAGGTGTGATGTTAACCTAACAGTATTTTTTGGATCTATCGCTCTATTGAAGAGAGTCGATAAGTTGATTTGATCGTCAGAGGTGTGATGTTAACTTGACGGGTTTGTGGACATATCGCTCTATTGAAGAGAATCGATAAGTAGATTGTCAGAGATTTGGTGTTAACATGACAGGAATTTGTTGGGATCGGGACAACTTTGTGGACTTATCATCCTATTGAAGAGAGACGATAAGTTAATTGTCAGAGGTTTGGTATTAACGTGACAGGATTTGTGTTGTGATTGAAGCAACTTTGTGGACTTATCATCCTATTGAAGAGGATTGATAAGTAAATTTATCAGAGGTGTGATATTAACATGACAGGAAGAATATTGCGATCGGGGCAATTTTGAGGACCTATCATCTTATTGACGAGGATTGATAAGTGAATTTGTCAGAGGTGTGGTGTTAACGTGACAGGAATTGTGTACTTGTGACTTGCACAAGATTTTAGGAATTAGTGTGTTGCTGGGGAGAATTGCTAAGTGAGTTTATCACCAGAAGCGATGAGTTTTGATACTTGTGATTTGATTAAGATTTTGAAGACTTAATGTCTTGCTGGGAAAGATTACGATTTGAGTAATTTTGAGGACCTATCATCCTATTAATAAGGATTGATAAGTTGATTGTCAGAGGTGTATTGTTAACGTGAAAAATTGGGAGTGATGCAAGCTGCATTCATACTCTATGGGGGTGATGATCATCAGAAGTATAATGTTAACTTGAGGATGTGAAAGATTCGTTACTCTTAATCCAATGGATTCCAGGTAACCAACCCCCAGTCTTGATTAAGACTTAGCAGGGGAATAAAAAGAGGTAGACAAGGCCCATCGTCTAGTGAGGCACTATCCATGAAGTCGGAATAGAGATACTTCTTCTGGTAGGCCATTATCTGATGAGTTTGACAAATAGAGGTAACTGTTAACATGATAGTTTTATGGACCCGTCATCCCGTTGAAGGGGATTAGCAAGTTGATGGACTATCAAAAGTAACCGTTAACGTGATAGTTCTGTGGACTTGTCATCCAATTAAAGAGGATTGATAGAAGAATTTAAGGGAAATGGACTATCAGAGGTAATCATTAACGTGATAGTTTTGGCGAACCTGTCATCCTACTGAAGAGGATTGGTGGGAAAGTTGAGAGAAAATGGACTATCAGAGGTTTCTTGTTAACTTGATAGTTTTGGCGGATTTCATGGTTGACAGAGGTACTTTATTGAACATGACAACTCAGAAATTTATTATTCATGATTCAATGAACTACAAATAAACTAACCCCCAGTCTTGAACAAGTGCAGGGGGGAAGGGTAGACATGACACATCGCCTAGTCAGCCACTGCCTAACGAGTTTGACTATCAGAGGTAACTGTTAACGTGATAGCTGTTAGACCCACCATCCTACTGAAGAGGATTGGCTTCAATGGCCGTAGTATCTTCTCATTCTGACTGAGAAGATTGAGCTTGGTCCGATTACTTAGGCTGATTCTGTCTACTTTGTTCTTCAGCTTTGATCCTGGCAATAATCTTTTGAGCATGTTCTTCTTGAGAGATTAGTTATCTCCAGGAATAACATTCTGTAACCCTCATTTGTGCTAGAAGGTCAGTCTGCAAGTTGTGGCGACATGCTGTTTCCTTAACCATTCAAAGGCAACTCTCTTGAGGGTGCCAATAAACAATCGAGCTAGTATGACATCATTTGATATCACATTCCCAGTATGTGACTTAAAATGATAGATATGTTGGTTTGGTGATCCCGTGCCGTCAAAAGTTTGTAACGTCGGGACCTCGAATTTTGGAGGATAAGGTACTGCATCCCATTCGACAGGATAGGGCTTGACAACTCCCTCATTTGGAGCTCGCTTCTGTTAGCAATGATATTTAGATGGGCTTCTAATTCCTCAATTTAGCCGACTGAGGATTTTGCTCATTCTCAGCTTCTCTTCCTTCATCAGAGGAAGATTCCAAGTTGTGGGCTCCTTGGTCAGAAGCAGCATTATCAACCACTTTTCCCTCCACTTTGCTTGTATAAAGTCGGGATGAAGTCGCTTTTCCTCTCCGGGAAGATTTTTGCCTAGGTGGCGAATCTGTCTCCTGAGATTTAGCCTTGTCTGTGACGATTTGAGTCAACAGAGCCATGAGTTCATTGATGGCATCCTGCTGAGATTTGAGCATGGCCTCCTGCTCGTCAAGTCTCTTCGCTAGATCTTCATGGTTTCCCGTCATATAAGCGGAGCTCTCATGTTTAACAAAAGAGCTTGATGATTGGGACTCTGAAATTGTCGAGTGTTCATCATCGAAATTGGTTCCTCTGACTAACCTTCGATAATTGACAGGGGGATTGGCTCCTGTTCGTGTCCGAGTATGTTAGTAGATTCCTTCAAACTCGTTAATGATTTCTCTGACGGTCGGCGAACGACTTGTCTCAGAGTCATCGGAACTAGGAACTGATGATCTCCCTCGGCCGATCAAGTTGGAAGTAACTTCAAAGTATTCATCCTCTGAAGTTTTCTTCTTGTGTGAACGTCGTCGTTGGTTGAGCAAGGCAACGTTCGTTAATTGGTCGAACACGAACAGTTTGCTGCATATGAGCAGCATTGACATCCTGAGAGGACCGTAGAAATCAGTCGTTCACATTGGAATGAACGAATAACTTGTTGCATCGGTCTTTCTCTCGATATGAACTCTTGCAAGTCTGTTGTAAAGACTCAAGAATTACTCACTGATCGTGAGGTTTAAATTGGAACCCCCAGTCTATGATTGGACAGGACTGGCTCTTGGTGAACATGGATCTTGAATCCACGTTGATCTTTTTGAACATGATGAATCGCATCGTATTCTGAAGAAGAAACACGAGGGTCATGTTCAGTTTTACTAACGCTACACCGAAGTCTGCATTTTGTTGATGAAACGCACCTTTGTCGGTTGCGTTTTTGTCGGTTAACACAGTTCGTAAGTCTGCATTTTGGATCTTGAACGTACTTCTGAGAGTTGCGTTTTGATTCTGGGAAACACTCCTGAGAGTTGCGTTCTGCCATATCAACACAGTTTTGAGGTTTGTGTTTTGATGTTAGAACGCGCCTCCGAGGATTGTGTTTTATTTGGGAAACACACCCCTAAGGGCTGCGTTTAGCTTGGCTTATGCAGAGCTCGTGTTGAGGCTCACAAACGTGGAGCTCGTGTTGATTGGAGGATCGGTTTTTTTGGAGTTGTGCCGAAGCTAAGTCTTCTCCTTCAGAGAGGGGATTATATGAATAGTGCAACCCCCAAGGGAGATAGTCTTTAGATGAGTCGGCCACAACTGGAGCTTCAGTCTCCTTAGAAACTTTATGGATCTTGCACATAGCCCTGGGGCTAAGGGATCCGGAGGAGAGAGCCTTCTCAAACTTGGCTTGATCAAAACTCTACCACGAGAGTTTCGACCGTTGTTCCAGCGAGATTGACGTCGGATTGCACCAGCACTTATTCATCAGAGAAGCTAATCCCCAGTAGAGTCGCCATCTTTTGTTGGTAGAAAATTTGTAGTAAAAAGAATGAAAGAAAATTGACTTGTATTCCTTCGATCTCAAAAGAGAGGAGAATGAATTTGATTCTCCCCTTTGTTTAAAACAGGGTTCTTCACGGTGGTGATGAGATGCCTCTCTCGAATGCTAGCATCGAGTTTGCTTCTCGTTGACGATCCGAACGTCTTGATTCACTGAAACATGATTTTCTCCTCACGATTTGATGTTGTGGAGAACTTGCGTGGCAAGTTTGAAAATAACTCTTAATGCGTTAATAACTCAGAGCGAGTTTTAGAAGAACTTGCAGAGCAAGTTTTGAACTCTGATCGAGTTGATAACTCTGAACGAGTTTGAAACTCTATGAAAGAGTTGATTTAACCGAAATCGGTTTGTAAGCTAAGGATGAAAGCTCTCTGTTGTTGAACGATGCTGAAGGATGAACGTCGATCTTCCCCTCGCTGCCAGGCCGAAGATCTCCTCTTCGCTGCCGAGTCTAAGATCCAAAAAGCCAACCCCCTCCGATCTAGCTGCAAGATCAATCCGAGCCTCCTCCCATTCTGCCAGAACTCAATTGGGTTTCTCACTATTTATAGGGGATTAAGGGGTATAACCGTCCCCTTAATCCGCTCCTAAGTGGGGCTAAATAGGGTGTAACCGCCCCCTTAAACAGCTCCCCAAATCGTGAGGAAAACGATTTTGAAATCGTTCAATTCGTGCTTTGAACGAGTCAAACGCTGAAAAGTAGCGTTCAGGGACCGAACTCTGTGTTTTTAGACTAAAAACACAGAGTTGGGCCTATTTTGGTGGCTGAACGCACAGGTCGTGTTGCGTTATAAATCTGAAACGCAGAGTTGGGACGCAGAGATGAATTCTGCATTTTAACATCTGAGATGCGGGGATGAATTCTGCATTTTGGCATCTAAGACGCAGAGATGAACTCTGCGTTTTGGACCTGAGACGCAGAGAAGAGAAGAGCTCTGTGTTTTAGCATCTGAGACGCAGAGATGAATTCTGCATTTTGGACCTGGGACGCAGAGTTGGGCTCTGCATGAACTCTGCGTTTTGAGTCCACGAACTCTACGTTTTGACCCTGGAATGTAGCCACGACCTCTGCGTTTCGAGTTTGGAACGCAGCCATGACCTCTGCGTTTTGAATCTCAAATACGGTCACGACCTCTGCGTTTTGAGTTTAGAACGCGTGCATGACCTCTGCGTTTTGAGTTCAAAACGTAGGCATGACCTCTGCGTTTTGGATCTTGGATGAAGAGGTGAACCGCCGGTGGGCTCGGAGAGCTTCAGGCTAAGTCCAATGTTCAGGCGAAGTGCAGCCTCACAGACGGACTTTAGAACATAACTTACTGCGAAGAACATGTCATAACTTTCAAACCGTATGTCAGAATGGGACGAATTATATATGAAAATCGGCTATCTCGACGAGACGGAGCCGACCAAACCTACCCTATAGGGTTCGATTTGCTTCCTCTGTTTTACCAAATTCCTTCCGGTTTGAGAGATATCTGCGTTTTAATATAAAGAGGCCAACAGTTTGTAGTCTCTTTTGCTAGAGCGTTGCAAAGATCGTCACCTTGTAACATTCGTCTTGACTCCTTGAAAATATGAGAGTCATCAGATTGTAACTCCCGATATTGATTGTGAATGCTATTGAATTAGAGCTTTCATTAGTTATTGTGAAGGTCGTCAGATTGTAACCTTCTACGTGAAAGTCTTTAAATTGTAGTCTTCTGGATGTCGTCAGATTGTAACTTCCATCATTGGTGTTTGTTGGGGATAAGCTATCTGTTGTGATTTTTAGACAGCCTACAGAACACCATTTTTGTAGGTAGAAAATTTGTGATAAAAAGAATGAAAGAAAATTGACTTGTATTCCTTCGATCTCAATTACAATTCGATTACAAAAGAGAGGAGAATGAATTTGATTCTCCCCTTTGTTTAAAACTGGGTTCTTGATGGTGGTGATGAGATGCCTCCCTCGAATCCTCGCGTCGAGTTTGCTTCTCGTTGACGATCTGAACATCTTGATTCACTAGAACGTGATTTTCTCCTCACGATTTGACGTTGTGGAAAACTTGCAAAGTAAGTTTTAGAACTCTGAACGAGTTAGAGAACTCTGAGTGAGTTTAAACTCTTGTAAAAGAGTTGATTTGAACCGAAAGTCGGTTAATAGCCAAGGATGAAAGCTCTTTGTTGTCGAACGTTGCTGAAGGATGAACGTTGATCTCCCCCTCGCTGCCAAGCCGAAGATCCCCTCTTTGCTGTCGAGTCCATAATCCAAAAAGCTAGCCGAAGATCTCTTCTTTGCTGTCCAAAAAGAAGAATCAATCCCAGAGCCAAAGATCCAGCCGTAAGATCAATCCGAGCATCCTCCAATTCTGCCAGAACTCAATTGAGTTACCCACTATTTATAAGGGATTAAGGGGTATAACCGTCCCCTTAATTCACTCTTAAGTGGGGCTGAATGGGGTGTAACCGCCCCCTTAAACAGCTCCCCAAATCGTAGGGAAAACAGTTTTGAAACCGTTCAATTCGTGCTTTGAACGAGTCAAATACTAAAAAATAGCGTTCAGGGCCCGAACTCTACGTTTTAGACTAAAAACGCAGAGTTGGGCCTATTTTGGTGGTTGAACGCACAGGTCGCGCTGCGTTGTAAATCTGAAACGCAGAGTTGGGATGCAAAGATGGATTCTGCGTTTTGACATCTAAGACGCGGAGATGAATTATGTATTTTGGCATCTAAGACGCAGAGATGAACTCTGCATTTTGGACCTGAGACGTAGAGAAGAGAAGAACTCTGCGTTTTAGCATCTGAGACGCAGAGATGAATTCTGCATTTTAGACCTGGGATGCAGAGTTGGGCTCTGCATGAACTCTACGTTTTGAGTCCACGAACTCTGCGTTTTAACCCTGGAATGTAGCCACGACCTCTGCTTTTCGAGTTTAGAACGCAGCCATGACCTCTGCATTTTGAATCTCAAATACGGTCACGACCTCTGCGTTTTGAGTTTAGAACGCGTGCTGACCTCTGCGTTTTGAGTTCAAAACATAGGCATGACCTCTGTGTTTTGAATCTTGGATGTAGAGGTGAACCGCCGGTGTGCTCGGCAAGCTTCAGGCTAAGTCCAATGTTCAGGCGAAGTGCAGTCTCACAGACGGACTTCAGAACATAACTTACTACGAAGAACATGTCATAACTTTCAAACCGTATGTCGGAATGTGACGAATTATATATGAAAATCGGCTATCTCGACGAGACGGAGCCGACCAAACCTACGCTATAAGATTCGGTTTGCTTCCTCTGTTTCGCCAAATTCCTTCCGGTTTGAGAGATATCTGCGTTTTAATATGAAGAGGCCATCTGTTTGTAGTCTCTTTTGCTAGAGCGTTGCAAAGATCATCACCTTGTAATCTTCGTCTTGACTCCTTGAAAATATGAGAGTCATCAGATTGTAACTCCTGATTTTGATTGTGAAGGCTATTAAATTAGAGCTTTCATTAGTTGTTGTGAAGGTCGTCAGATTGTAACCTTCTACGTGAAAGTCTTCAAATTGTAGCCTTCTGGATGTCGTCAGATTATAACTTCCATCATTGGTGTTTGATAGGGATAAGCTATCTGTTGTGATTTTAAGACAGCCTACAAAACCCCCTCCAAAGTTTTCAAAAGTTCGCGGTTGACTGGGATGAATTTTTGGAATACTTTGGATCTCAACTCTGAAGTTGTTCTCTGCACTCGCTTTGAAGGCATCTCAGTTGAAGGGATTTGCCATGTAGGATCTGTGTGAAGGTATGCGTCATAATCCTTCTTCTAGAATACGGGGGTAGACCCCTGCGTTTCGAACTTGAAATGCGGGTCTCACCCTTGCTTTTTAAATTTGTAACCCGGGTGTGACCTCGGCGTTGTGGTTAGTGCAAAGCGGGTCTGACCTTGGCGTTTTGACTTGAGATGCAGAGGTTGCTTTCATATGTTTAATTTCTCAACTCATATCCATTAAGCTGATGGGCCTACAAACATGCATAGGATTTTTGGCAAACCCTTAACCATTAACGGATTTGATAAGCCTTTACCGACTACCGTTTAAGTCGGCCTAGCATGTGAATTATTTGAATCTATTTCACATGTAACGTTGTGCTAAGATAATGAAGCCTCTTAGACTTGATGCTATGATTTTGAATACATAAAGTTTATTATTTTCACGGGAAAAACTAACCGGCAACGCGTGTTAGGCGTAGACTTATCTCTAATTAGGGATCGAGATAAAGTCCCCCATGCATGTGTAAGGCATGGATTTTGATGCTTTTTTTACGATAAAAGACTAACCGGCAACGCGTGTTAGGCGTAAACTTATCTCTAATTAGGGACCGAGATAAAATCCCCCATGTGTGTAAGGCATGGATTTTTAGCGTTATTAATAACGGCCTGCTATGATATTGAATATGTAGGCTTTGCCATTATTACGGGAATAGGTTACCTGGCAGCATGTGTTAGATGCAGACTTATCTCTAATTCGGGATCAAGATAAAGTCCCCCATGTGTGTAAGGCATGGATTTTTGATACTACGATGTTTGAATACGTTGACTTTGCTGCTATTTCTTCCTGTGTTACTTGAAACACTAAAAGAAAATTAGAAGATCCAGAGGTGTAGTATTAACTTAGCACGAATTTTCACTTAAAGTGAAATTCAGAAACTTTATTTATTATCACTGGGATAATTCCAGAAAATCTTTAATCCACTGGGGATTTTATAATAAAAACTTGCTCTTCTTGTTGAAAAAGGATTAACAAGTTCATGAGGGGTTTGATTGTTAGAGGTGTGATGTTAACCTAAGAGTATTTTATGGACCTATCGCTCCATTGAAGAGAGTCGATAAGTTAATTTGGTCATCCGAGGTGTAATGTTAACTTGACGGGAAAATGTTACGATCAGGGCAACTTTGAGGACCTATCGCTCTATTGGAGAGAGTCGATAAGTGGATTTTGTCAGAGGTGATCATTAACGTGATAAGAATTTTTGTGGACCTATCGCTCTATTGAAGAGAGATGATAAGTTAATTGTCAGAGGTTTGGTGTAAACATGACAGAAAAAAGTTGCGATCGGGACAACTTTATGGACTTATCATCCTTTTAAAGAGGATTGATAAGTTGATTTGTCTGAGGTGTAATATTAACGTGACAGGATTTGTGTTGCGATTGAAGTAACTTTGAGGACTTATCATCCGATTAACGAGGATTGACAAGTTGATTTGTCAGAGGTGTAATATTAACGTGACAGGATATGTGTTGCGATTGAAGCAACTTTGAGGACTTATCATCCTATTAACGAGGATTGACAAGTTGATTTGTCAGAGGTGTAGGATTAACGTGACAAGAGAATATTACGATCGGAGCAACTTTGTGGACTTATCATCCTATTGAAGAGGATTGATAAGTGGATTGTCAGAGGTTCACTATTAACGTGACAAGATTTATACTTGTGATTTGAATAAGATTTTAGGAATTAGCGTCTCGCTGAGGAGAATTGATAAGTGAGTTTATCACCAGAAGCGATGAGTTTTGATACTTGTGATTTGAATAAGATTTTGAAGACTTAGTGTCTTGCTGGGGAAGATTGCGATTTGAGTAATTTTGAGGACCTATCATCCTATTAACAAGGATTGATAAGTTGATTGTCAGAGGTGTATTGTTAACGTGACAAATTGGGAGTGATGTAAGCTGCATTCATACTCTATGGGCGATGATCGTTAGAAGTGTAATGTTAACTCGACGATGTGAAAGTTTTGTTACCCTTAATCCAATGGATTCTAAGTAACCAACCCCCAGTCTTGATTAAGACTTAGCAGGGGAATAAAAAGAGGTAGACAAGGCCCATCGTCTAGTAAGACACTATCCATGAAGTTGGAATATAGACATATCACCTGGTAGGTCATTATCTGATGAGTTTAACTATCAGAGGTAACTATTAACGTGATAGTTTTGTAGACCCGCCATCCTGTTGAAGGGGATTGGCAAGTTAATAGACTATCAGAGGTAATCATTAACGTGATAGGTTTGTTGGACTCGTCATCCTACTTGAAGAGGATTGGTGAGGGAATTTGGAGAAAATTGACTATCAGAAGTGTATTGTTAACTTGATAGTTTTGACGGATTTCGTGGTTGATAGAGGTATTTTATTGAATGTGACAACTCAGAAATTTATTATCCATGATTCAATGAACTACAAATAAACCAACCCCTAGTCTTGAACAAGTACAGGGGGGAAAGGGTAAACGTGACACATGGCCTAGTGAGCCACTGCCTAACGAGTTTGACTATCAGAGGTAACTGTTAACGTGATAGTTGTTAGACCCACCATCCTACTGAAGAGGGTTAGCTTCAGTGGCCGTAGTTTCTTCCCCATCTGACTGAGAAGATCGGGCTTAGTCCGATTGCTCAGGTTAATCCTGCCTACTTTGTTCTTCAGCTTTGATCCTGACAATAATCTTTTGAGCCTGTTCACCTTGAGAGATTAGTTATCTCCAGGAACGACATTCTGCAACCCTCATTTGTACTAGAAGGTCGGTTTATAAGTTATGTCGACGGGTCTCCACTAAGGTAGACTGTGTCATACCTGTCGGACATTACAGAGCCATGTTTCGAAAGCTCTTGACAAAGGCTTTCACGGACTCCCTCTTCTTTAGCTTAGTGGTGAGAAGGATATGGATGGAGACTTCTGTATCCTCTTCAAAGAATCTTAACAGGAAGAGTCTCTCTAGATACGCCCACTTTCGGATACATCCGACAGACAGTTTCCTGAACCATTCAAAGGCAACTCCCTTGAGGGTGCCAATGAACAATCGAGCCAGTATGACATCGTTTGATTTCACATTCTCAGTCTGTGACTTGAAATAATAGATATGTTGGTTTGGTGATCCTGTGCGATCAAAAGTTTGTAACGTCAGGACCTCGAATTTTGGAGGATAAGGTGCTGCATCCCATTCGACAGGATAGGGCCTGACAACTCCCTCATCTTGGAGCTCGATTCTGTTAGCAATGACATTTAGGCGGGCTTCCAATTCCTTGATTTTAGTCGACTGAGGATTTTGCTCATTCTCAGCTTCTCTTCCTTCATCAGAGGAAGATTCCAGGTTATGGTCTCCTTGGTCAGAAGCAGCATAATCAACCACTTTTCCCTCCACTTCACTTGTATGAAGTCAGGATGAAGATGCTTTTCCTCTCCGGGAAGATTTTTGCCTAGGTGACAAATCTGTCTCCTGAGATTTGGCATTGTCTGTGACGATTTGAGTCAACAGGGCCATGAGTTCATTAATGGCATCCTGTTGAGATTTGAGCATGGCCTCCTACTCGTCAAGTCTCTTCGTGAGATCTTTATGGTTTTCTGTCATATAAGCAGAGCTCTCATGTTCAACAAAAGAGCTTGATGATTGGGACTCTGCAATGGCTCAGTGTTCATCATCGAAATTGGTTCCTCTAGCTAACCTTCGATAATTGACAAGGGGAATGGCTCCTGTTCACGTCCGAGTGTATTGGTAGATTTCTTCAAACTCGTTCGCGATTTCTCTGGCAGTCGGCGAATGACTTGTCTCAGTTATCAGAACTAGGAACTAATGATCTTCCTCGGCCGATCATGTTAGAAGTAACTTCAAGGTATTCATCCTCTGAAGTTTTCTTCTTTTGTGAACGTCGTCGTTGGTTGGGCAAGGCAACGTTCGTTAATTGGTCGAACACCAACAGTTTGGCTGCATATGAGCAGCACTGACATTTCGAGAGGACCGTATGAATCCGTTGTTCACATTGGAATAAATGAATGACTTGTTGCATCGGTCTTTTTCTCGATATAAACTCTCTCAAGTCTATTGTAAAGACTCGAGAATTACTCACTGATCGTGAGGTTTGAATTAGAACCCCCAGTCTATGATTGGACAGGACTGGCTCTCGGTGAACATGGATCTTAAATCCACGTTGATCTTTTTGAACACGACGAATCACATCGTGTTCTGAAGAAGAAGCACGAGGGTCGTGTTTTGTTTTACTAACGCTAAACCGAAGTCTGCATTTTGTTGATGAAACGTACCTTTGCCGGTTGCATTTTTATTGGTTAACGTAGTTCGTAAGTCTACGTTTTGGATCTTGAATGCACTCCTGGGAGTTGTGTTTTGGTTCTGGGACGCACTCCTGAGAGCTGCGTTTTGCCAGATCGACGCAGTTTTGAGGTCAGTGTATAGCTTGGCTTATGCACCCCTGAGGGCTGCGTATAGCTTAGCTTATGCAGAACTCGTGTTGAGGCTCACAAACGCGGAGCTCGTGTTTATTAGAGGGTCGGCTTTTTTGGAATTGTGCCGAAGCTAAGTCTTCTCCTTTAGAGAGGGGACTGTATGAACAGTGCAACCCCCAGGGGAGATAGTCTTTAGATGAGTCAGACACAATTGGAGCTTTAGACTCCTTAAAAACTTTATGGATCTTGCGCATAGCCTTGGAGCTAAGGGATCTGGAGGAGAGGGCCTTCTCAAACTTAGCTTGATCAAACTCTACCACGAGAGTTTCGACCGTTGTTCCAGCAAGGTTGACATCGAATTGCACCACCACTTCTTCGTCAGAGAAGCTAGTCCCAGCGGAGTCGCCATCTTTTGTAGGTAGAAAATTTGTAATAAAAAGAATGAATGAAAATTAACTTGTATTCCTTCGATCTCAATTACAATTCGATTACAAAAGAGAGAAGAATGAATTTGATTCTCTCCTTTGTTTAAAACTGGGTTCTTCACGGTGGCGATGAGATGCCTCCCTCGAATACTCGCGTCGAGTTTGCTTCTTATTGACGATCCGAACGTCTTGATTCATTGGAACGTGATTTTCTCCTCACGATTTAACGTTATGGAGAACTTGCAAAGCAAGTTTTAGAACTCTGAACGAGTTAGAGAACTCTGAGCGAGTTTAAACTCTTGTAAAAGAGTTGATTTGAACCGAAAGTCAGTTAATAGCCAAGGATGAAAGCTCTTTGTTATCGAACGTTGCTGAAGGATGAACATCGATCTCCCCCTCGCTGCCAAGCCGAAGATCCCCTCTTCGCTGCCGGGTATACGATCCAAAAAGCCAGACGAAGATCTCTTCTTTGTTGCCCAAAAAGAAGGATCAATCCCAGAGCCAAAGATCCAGCCACAAGATCAATCCAAGCCTCCTCCCATTCTACCAAAACTCAATTGAGTTTCCCACTATTTATAGTGGATTAAGGGGTATAACCGTCTTAATTTTCTCCTAAGTGGGGCTGAATGGGATGTAACTGCCCCCTTAAACAGCTCCCAAATCATGGGGAAAATGGTTTTGAAACCGTTCAATTCATGCTTTGAACAAGTCAAACACTAAAAAATAGCGTTCAGGGCCCGAAGTCTGTGTTTTTAGACTAAAAACGCAGAGTTAGGCCTATATTGGTGGCTGAACGCATAGGTCGTGTTGCACTGTAAATCTGAAATGCAGAGTTAGGACGCAAAGATGAATTCTGTGTTTCGACATATGAGACGTGGAGATGAATTCTGCATTTTGGCATCTAAGACGCAGAAATGAACTCTGTGTTTTGGACCTGAGATGCAGAGAAGAGAAGAACTCTGCGTTTTGGCATCTGAGATGCAGAGATGAATTTTGTGTTTGGGACCTAGGACGCAGAGTTGGGCTCTGCACGAACTCTGCATTTTGAGTCCACGAACTCTGCGTTTTGACCCTGGAATATAGCCACGACCTCTACGTTTCGAGTTTGGAACGCAGCCATGACCTCTGCGTTTTGAATCTCAAATGCGGTCACGACCTCTGCATTTTGAGTTTAGTACGCGGGCCTGACCTCTGCGTTTTGAATTCAAAACGCAGGCATGACCTCTGCATTTTGAATCTTGGATGCAGAGGTGAGCCGCAGGTGGGCTCGACGAACTTCAGGCTAAGTCCAATGTTCAGGCGAAGTGCAGTCTCACAGACGAACTTCAGAACATAACTTGCTGCGAAGAACATGTCATAATTTTTAAACCGTAAGTCAGAATAGGACGAATTATATATAAAAATTGGCTATCTTGACGAGACGGAGCTGACCAAACCTACCCTAAAAGGTTAGGTTTGCTTCCTCCATTTTGCCAAATTCCTTTCGGTTTGAGAGATATCTGTGTTTTAATATGAAGAGGCCGTCAGTTTGTAGTCTCTTTTGTTAGAGCGTTGCAAAGATCGTCACCTTGTAACCTTCGTCTTGACTCCTTGAAAATATGAGAGTCATCAGATTGTAACTCCCGATGTTGATTGTGAAGGCTGTTGAATTAGAGCTTTCATTAGTTGTTGTGATGGTCGTCAGATTATAACCTTCTACGTAAAAGTCTTCAAATTGTAGCCTTTTCAAAGTCATCAGATTGTAACTTTCATCATCGGTGTTTGATAGGAATAAGCTATCTGTTGTGATTTTTAGACAGCCTACACCTTCGTCTTGACTCCTTGAAAATATGAGAGTCATCAGATTGTAACTCCCAATGTTGATTGTGAAGGCTGTTGAATTAGAGCTTTCATTAGTTGTTGTGAAGGTCGTCAGATTATAACCTTCTACGTGGAAGTCTTTAAATTGTAGCCTTCTGAAAGTCGTCAGATTGTAACTTTCATCATCAATGTTTGATGGGGATAATCTATCTGTTGTGATTTTTAGACAGCCTACAGGGATTATCTCACACATAAACTCAGCATGAGTCAGATGCAATCCCATTGTTACTGTGAGAAACTTCTTACTGCAGTACTTTCTCAATGCCCATGTGGGGAGTTGATGCATAAATATTCAGTCTTCGAACGGTTGACTAAGCCGTCGACGATCTCTTCATCAAAAAGAAGGCGCTTTCGGCCAAAAAAGCAAGCATCCAAGAATCACCACATTGAAGTGACAATTAATATGGTCAGCAAGGGTAAGAGCAAAGCTTCGGCTTATTCTTCTGAATTTTCTGATCCTGAATACTCTCTAGAACTAGGCGAAATGCTTGTCAAAGGGCAGAGTGTGTATCAACACACTCGTACTCGTACTGGTGTGGTGATCTCGTTTGATTACCATCGATTAGCGGGCATCACAAATGAGGTTGAGGAAGAGCCTAAAAACTCAGCTATTATAACCTCTCAGCCTTCTAATACCGATCAAAGTGAATAAGCAAGTGCTCACATGGCCAGAAGTAAGGAGGACCTCGTGTGGTAGGTGGAAGAGCAACAATTAACCATCCTCCAACAACAGGAGTCTATCAGACACTTAGAGGATATGGTAGACAAACTCCTCAAGGAGAAGAAGAAGAAGAAAGCTACCACCGAATTCTTAGGATCAAGGCACCAGCGACCTTCACCCAGTGCTCGGGAATCTAGCTATCGAAATCAAGATAGCGATAATGCAGAAGATGAGGAAGAAAATATTTTTGATATTCACTCTGAATCATCAGAAGCTGAGTCCAACCCGCGTAAGAATGACCGAGATCATAAGTTGGACGATTTCCAGAAGCAGCTTGAGGGTTTGAAGCTTTAGAGAAACTTCAGAGAACTGGGGGTCGTCAGGTCATACCCTACCGAATGGGACGCTATTCCCTATCCTCAAAAGTTTAAGCCACTCCGCCTCCTGCAGTTCAATGGCAAGGGTTCTCTGACCAAAAATATTTATTATTTCCAGGTGCAGACTGGACACATAGTAGGGAATGATCCCATTATGACTTGACTTTTTATTAGTACCCTTAAGTGGGTCGCTTTTGAATGGTTTCGTAGACTAGAGCCTGAATCCATCACTTGCTGGAAGGACATGGAAAGGCTCTTTTTGGCCAGATTCTTTGATGATGACACAGAAGTATCTATGACCATCCTGCTAGTTAAAAAATAGAAGAAGACAGATTCTGTCAACAACTTTGTCAGGAGATTTAGAAATCAGCTGCTGCATTGCTTTGATCAAGTCTCTGAAAGTAAGTTGATCAAGATGTGTCGCAACAATCTCTCGATTTATATTTTATCAAAGATTGGAGCGGTGAAGACCCAAACTTGGAAAGAGCTTGTTCGCCAAGGTGAACAGGTTGAAAACATGCTCAAAAGGCTAGATGCTGAGGAGACATATGATTTTCAATGAGGTGATGACCAAGACAATCTCACCCCTCTGACTTATGTAAAAGAGAAAGGTGCTTTGACGGTGAAAACCACTTTTCCCCCTAAATCTTCGTCGAGGCAGAGGGGAAAATCTTCGGATAGCCACTTTCAGCAAAAGTACGACTTTCAAGATGAGCAAGTCATCCCGATACTCAAATTCTTGATCAAGGCAAAAAAGATCAAGCTCCCAGAATCGATGTGACCTGAGGAGATGTCGAGAATGGATGAACCCAATTATTGTGCATACCACAGGATGGTTCATTATCCCACCTCTAAATGCTACACCCTGAAGGATAAGATCCAAGCCTTATTAGATGCTAGAGTCTTTACCCTTCAATCCTGATTATCGCTGGAGTAGTGGTAGTCTCAGTTTCTCTGCAAGACCATGTACTACCTTAAGCTTTATCTCTGATGAAGCCATGACGACCCGAAGCTCGTCATAAATCAACTCCAAGGTGAGTCCGAAGTCAGACGTGAGCATCTGGCCCCTTACCAAAATACTATTATTTTAATTATTACCTCTGATATTCACTTCCTCTAAATTCCCTCGATAATCCTCTCCAATAGGATGGTGGGATCACAAAACTATCACATTAATGATTACCTCTGATAGTCACTTCCTCCAAATTCCCCTACCAATCCTCTCAAATAGGATGGCAGGTCTATAAAACTATCACATTAATGATTACCTCTGATAGTTAATTATTAACCCTCGTCAAGTAGTGTTCTACCATGCGATGAACACCTACTTGTTTCTCGATCAAGATAGTAATCTACCATGCGATGATTCACTATCTAGTCTTTTTCGAACATTCTATCTCCTTAGAATGATCAAAAATAGTGACCTACCATGCGATGTGTTACTATTCCAATCACAGTCGTTATACTTTCATGTCACTGAATGGCTTGATCTCCCTCACTAAGTAGAGTTCTACCATGCAATGAACACTTACTTGTCTCTCGATCAAGATAGTGATCTACCATGCGATGATTCATTATCTGGTCTTTTCTGAACATTCTATCTCCTTAGAATGATAACAAATAGTGGCCTACCATGTGATGTGCCGCTATTTTAATTACAGTCGTTATACGTTCATGTTACTGAACGAATTGATTACCTTCACAACTTTATGACGTTGTTCATTAATAGTGGCCTACCAAGCAATGAGCCCCTATCTTCCCCTTTGTTTCCATATATTGATCTACCATGTGATGAGTCAATATTCATCAATGATACCACATCGTCCCAGCAGGCCTACCATGTGATGAGCCTCACTTTCAAAATATCAGGTTGAGTTGTTATACTGAACGACACAACCAAACTCTAACACTTAATCTAATGCCTTGAATGGCTAAGGATAGAGAAGAAATCTTAGTATTAAGCCTAAGAGAAACTCCTCACCAACTTATCATGCTAAGGGTAAAAGCATGGCTAGTCCAACTCAAACGGTAGTTGGTAAAGACAACTCAAATCCGTTGATAGCTGAGGGTTTGCTAAAAATCCTAAGTCCTGGTTGTCAATCTCACATGGGTGTGACGAAGCCCACACCGAATGATGAGACTCAACGAATAACCGGACTTCATCTTGAAGTATTGAGGTTCGCCCAGAAATGATAAACTTTACTTGCAACCACGAAGTGCACCCTAGAGCATCGAAGCTCGCCAAGAGGCCAAGCGCATCATGCAAACCAAGCTCATCATAGTCGAGAAGGTTCAAAGTATTTCAGACCCCATACAACCCAATTTGGGTCTGAAAACTTTGATGGGGCTCTTGTAGACACTAAAAAATGCCAAGGAGTAAAGCAAGGTTGAACCTCGCTACAAGCATGACGAGGCTCGTCATCATAATGAACCTCATCTCAGCCAACGAAGCCTATCATGATGATAAACATCATTGAAGATGAAGTCCATCTATAGACGAACCTCGTCAAATGGCACTTCACCCCTCAAAAGACGAACTTAATCATTGAAGATGATGTTCGCCCAAAAACAAAGTTCGTCCAGAAATGAAGTTCGCCATTGAAGATGAAGTTCATCCAGAAACGAAGTTTGTCATTAAAGACGAAGTTTGCCTAGAAACGAAATTCGTCCAGAAATGAAGTTTGCCATTGAAGATGAAGTTCGTCCAGAAACGAAGTTCGTCATTGAAGACGAAGGTCGTCGTTGAAGATAAAGTTCGCCGTTGCCGTTATTAACGAACCTCGTCTGTCACCATTTCCAGAGGCTATATTTAAGAAGGGTTAATGACCAATAACTTACCCATTTAAGAAGATTTAATGATCATTAACTCACCCATTTAAATGGGAGTTAATGATCATAACTCCCTCATTTTAAGAGGAGTTAAAGCCCTTAACTCACTCTATAATGGTCCTAAGCCTATAAATAGGCATGCTCAACATGAAAAGAGCTGGGAGATGGAGAGGCTAGTCAAAAATCCTATCTCTCCTCTACTCTCATGGATGTTCATAGATCATCGGCTAATCATTTGGCATTGGAGCGTCGAAGCTCATAACAAGCATGACGTGGGTCATTATAATGAGAGACCTCGTCTTAAACAATAAAGCTTGTCGTTGGAAACAAGATTTGAAGTACGTCAATGAAGACGAAGCTCGTCAGCGAAGACGAAGCTTGTCTAACGAACCTCACCACACGACGAGGCTCATCATCCACACGAAGTTCAGCTGTAATGGCCACGAGAACCAAGTCAGCCCACGTGGGCTAAAACTAAGGAGTACGTTACACTCCATTAGTCAACATAGGCTAAATCTCAGGAGTCGGTTATGCCTACGACCCCACGATTGTAGCACGTCAATTACGTGCTAAAGCTCTATAAATAGCCACAAGCAGCTATGAAGAGGTGGGGTTGGAGATTTTAAATTGGGACTTCAAGAAGCATCAGAGATGAAGTTTCTTCACACGGATCCGTAGTTTGAACCTCTATTCTAGCCGGTCAATAAGCGTGAGAAGCTTTAGTGATCTTGGTCTAATCGTCAACGGGAGACAATCTTGACTCAAGCATCAAGAGAAGCATCCTTTAGCTACCAAGAACCCACGTTAAACAAAGAAAAGCTAAATTAATCTTCTCTTTAGCTGTAATCAAGAAAGAGTGAGTGATTGTAAGGGTTTCGTACCAAGTGATCAAACCCAGTTTTCTTAAAACAAGAGAATCAATCCAACATCAATTTATTGACCCTACAGGTATACCGATACAGTAGTTGTGTATGTACTTCCGATGGAGAGTATCGATGAGTTAGTGCCCACTATATTCAGAGAGGTGGAGTAGAGTTCGGAGGTTGATTCGTGCCAAATAGCTATGTAGGAGGAGATGGAGTCTCTTCACAAGAACGATACATGGGATCTTGTTGAGCTTCAAAAAGGGCGGAACATATTTGGTTGCAAGTGGATATACATGAAGAATGAGGGCATTGATGACACTCTAGTAAGGTTCAAGGCTAGGTTGGTTGCAAAGGTCTATGCACAGGAGGAATGTATTGATTATAATGAGGTTTTCTCTCCTGTGGTAAAGCACTGTTCAATTCGAATTTTTCTAGCTTTGGTGGCACAATGTGGTGTGGAGTTAGATCAGTTAGATGTGAAGACGACATTTTTTCATGGCGATCTTAATGAAAAATATATATGACTCAGCCATTGGGATTTTGAGCTGCAGGGAAGGATAAGTTGGTTTGTAGGTTAAAGAAATCGCTTTACGGTTTGAAACAATCTCTTCGACAGCAGTATAGGCGATTTGTTGGTTTCATGATTGGTCATTCATACACTCGGAGCTAGTTTGATTCTTGCGTGTATTTTTGCAAGTTAAAAGGAGGTGCGTATATTTATTTGTTGCTTTATGTTGATGACATATTGGTTGCTTCTATTTCCAGATCCGTTATAGATGAATTGGAGATTCATTTGAGATGAAGGATTTGGGTGAGGCAAAGCGCATTTTAGGGATGGAGATCGGCAGAGAAAAAGAGAAGGGCAAAATTTGTTTGACACATGTGGCTTATTTGAAGAAGGTTCTACAGCGGTTTAATGTTAGCATGAATACGAAACCAGTTAGTGTACCTTTGGGAGCTTATTTGAAACTTTCAGTTGATCTTTCACCGAAGACAGTCGAAGATAGAGAGCTAATATCGAAGACTTTATATCTGAGTGTAGTTGGGAGATTGATATACACAATATTATGTACGAGGCTAGATTTTTCATAGGAGGTGAGCATGGTTTCGAGATACATGCACGATCCAGGAGTGGGTCATTAGTACACCGTGAGATGGATTTTAAGGAACATTCGAGATACTCTCAATGTTAGTTTATGTTTTGAGTGGGACGGTAGAGGTGAGCAGTTGTGCATTGACTATGTTAATTCAAATTATGCTGGTGATTTGGATAAGCGCCGGTCTACGACGGGATATGTGTTTACTTTGACCCGTGTACCAGTATGTTGGAGATGCACCTTACAGTATGGTGGCTTTGTTGATATGGCGATTACATAGGCTGTGATGAAGGCTATTTGGCTTCGGGGACTTTTGGAGGAACTTGATGTTTCGCAGCGATCTGTCACTATTCATTATGATAGCATAAGTGCTATTTATTTGGCTAAGAATCAGGTTTTTCATACGAGGACGAAGCACATTGACATTCGTTATCACTTCGTTCGATATGTTCTTGAAGATGACGATGTGGAGATAGTGAAAGTCCACACAAAGGATAATCCGGCGGATATGCTCACTAAGGTGGTTTCGAGCAAAAAATTTGATCATTATCAAAACTTGTTACACATTCGTGATTGTTAAGGCCATTGATGGTCATTTGGATGAACTATGGACGGCTTGATCCCTTGGGAGAGGGGGTACGTAGGTAGTCATTTTGGTGCAGCCGGTTAGGGTTCTCAACTTGTTGTGGATTGAGTCCGTTGTTGTGGATTTATTCCACTTCGTACTGGACCCAACAAGTGGGACGTTTGTTTAGTATTGGTGTCGGCTCAGGTTTTTTAGGAAAACTTAACCGAGGTGGATAATTGTAGAAATGGCGAAAATATTGGTAAAGTTTAGGAAATTTGAAGCAGACAGGCATTTGGGTGCTTGCCGGTCTACCGCGAGCTTTGGCAAGGTCGACTGCAAACGTGTACAAGTACAAGGTAGTTTCTGGAGTTCTGGTCGGTCGATCGCGAGGTTAGGTCTGATCGACCGCGGACCCTGTAATGGATTTTTTTTGTTTCTATCGTTTTGTCCGGTCGATCGCGAGCTTTAGCGCGATCAGTCGGGTTTGGGCCTGGGCTTTATTTCCTGTTCTAATTTGGTTTGTGTTTTGATATATATTGAAACACGGTTTTAGGGTTTGGAAAATAAGAGAATACAGAGTGTTCTGAGCATATTGAGAGGGAGAATTTGTGAGCAAGTTAAGAGATCTTTTGGTTGGGTTAGATTGAGTGTTTGAGAGATTTGTAACCCTTTGTATTTTCATTGATTTAGTGGAATCTCCCCATCCTCTCCCCGTGGTTATAGGCAAATTGTCGAAACACGTATATCTCTGTGTTTGTGATTAGTTTGTCATATTTTGGATTGGATTGCACTCATGTTTGGTTTGGTTATCTCCTCTCGTGCCTCACAAACTCGTTCAATGTGCAAGCACGCTTCCGCAAAGGCACGAAACACATATTTTTTTGTAGTTTTTAGGGGGTAATTGATTAAGGTTCTTTAATTTCTAATTCAAATATTAGATTTTTAGGGGGTAATTGTTTAAGGCACTTTAAGTTTCTCAGTTAAAAGTTATATCTTTCTACACAATTATTTTACATTTTGCTTATTTTGCGTTTCTCTTTATTTAGGATTTGATTTTTGAATGAGCTTATGATTCAATTCATTTTTATGGCAACAAACTTCCATGATATCGTTCTCAGTGCTATGTATCTTAAAGACTAGTTTGTAATGGGTTTTCGTCAATTTTGTTGGGTGTCATTTTGTTATTATTTCTCTATAACCTACAAAAAAATCACCCTCCTTCTTTGAGATAATAAAGATCAATTAGCAGGCCAATTGACTAGTATAATCATTTTAATCATGTTACCCAAATATGCTATAAGGGTCAATCGGGTCAGGATGGGCGACCCGTTTAATAAACAGGTTGGGTATCTTGACCTGTTTATTAAAGAGGTCGGATTTGGGTCAAACTTATATGGGTCGTGTCAAGATTAACCCGATCCGAAATGACCCGATCCGACCCATTTGCCACCCGTACAATTGACTGTCCAAATTTCTGAGGGCCTCACCATGTGACTTTGTCAAAGTCCTTCTCATTATCAAACTGGAACAATAAGGAATGTTGTCCAATCAATGTTACTTCAACCCATTGTTTTATTCTCTAAGCACTCATTGTAGATTGGGAAGCCTCAAAGTGAGTACGTTTCCTTGTTAGCAATTTACCCACCAAACAGAGGCCATTCAATTTCGTTGTGGCCCCGTCCGACTCCTCCGCCACATCTACGCCACTCTTTTCATCTTCTGTAAGCGATAACTTCTCCGTCATGTGATTAGGAAGGTTTTTAATAGGTAGTCAATAAACTTTAAATAACGATAATAAGCAAATGAAACGTTATAAATTCTTCTAGCACAGCAGTTTAACAATATTTTAGACGATGTTTTTACATGGGGCGCTCAAGCGTCCGTGGCTTGGAGTCCCGCCGGGCATGTGCACGCTTGTATTGAAACTCGATCCAATTTTAATTTTTGTGTTTCAAAAGGCCATTGTATATGAGCCTTTTTGTGAAGGCTTGAATGAAGCCTGATTATGAGTTTTACATCAGTATATGCTCCAAAAAAGATAAATAACAAGGCTCAGCAAGTAATGTCTTTAATATACACGAGTATTTTGTCCGTGCTCGCACGAGCGAATCTTTACGCGTAGAATAAATAATACAGAGTGGATGATGGGAACTAAACCCGCACCATTAGCTTAAAAGGCTAAGAGTCTAATTTTTTATATATTTTATTTGTTCGGTCCTACGAATTTCTTCTTTAGTCATATACATGTGCTTCTAAATTGAATTGAACAATTTTTTTAAACGGCTACTTCTTTTTCTATTTTTACACATATTCTATTTTTTATGGATATGAGCATATAAATAGATTATACCAATGATTTATAGCATTTGTGATTCTTCAAATTAGATAATTGATCTGGAGCTTTTTCTTTAAATAGTTTGAAACTTAAAAGAAATTCAAAATAAGAAAGTGGATTGCTTTTTATTACAAAAATTGAAATTCAGAAGTAGATAGTTTAATTACCAGCCTCTCCTTTACAATATTCCTCACTATTCATAATATTCTAAGAGAAAAAGAAAAAGTCCGGCTTGCCAAATGAGCGTATATATAGTTTTATTTAAAATTTTCAAATTCAAAAATAGATCGTTTAACCATCTAACTCTCCTTTATAATATCCATTCTTTTTATAATATTTGAAAATAAAAATGGATGTAAAAAAGTCGGGTTTTCTTGTATCATCATAACACCATAAATATGTCTTCAATGTAGGAGCTTCGGAGATTGTGCCAGCCAACAAGGTCATCTTGGTAAGGTCATCTTTCATTGACATTTTATTATAAAGAAAATCTTTGAGATTTGGTATGGACTAAAGAGTATATTGACTTAATCCCTGCAACACGAAGCAATCAACTAAAATATCACTGCTAGATGAGATATAAAGCTTTCAGATATTGATTTAATCTAAAGCATCTTACACGAAAACCTTAATCTTGGTATGCTTACTGTTGGGAATTCAACGCCAAAACCCCTAATGCAACAGAAACGCAGATAGAGAAAAGTACACCAAGATTTACGAGGTTCGGCAACTGCCTACGTCCTCGGGAGCCACACAGTATAATTTCTTATTAAACAAACAAGAAATTACAAATTTAGGAGCAAATCCCTAAACTGGGATTTCTCAGATGAAAAAACACTATAGCTACAGTGTTAATAATTAAAGGGTATGAACCCTTTCAATTCTCAACTTGAGAATAAATGAATAACCCCACAATATAAACCCCTATTTAATTTCCCCTCTCTCTCTTCTTAAATCTCCTTTCAATTCACTGTTGAGAAGCTGAGATTAAAAGAGAAAATCGCTACAGCGATTTTAGGAAGAAAACGCTGCTGCGTTTGTTTTTCGTCGCCGCCAGAGAGAGAAACACGGAGGGAGGGGAAGCTCTTCAACATCAAAACCCTAGGGCGAGAGAGGGGTTTTATAGACGGGATCGATGGGCTGGCGACAGCCTGTCGCCAGCGGCCCATGAACGCAGAGGTGGGCATCGCCAAACGCAGAGGTCGGATCCCTATGACGCAGAGTTCGAACCCCCAAAAATAACGCAGAGGTCGGGGTCGAAGGTTGCGTTCGCCTGGGGTGGGTTTCGCCGTCGTCTCCGCTGCGTCATCTCCGAGCTCGTCGGAGCTCCTCCACCGCCGGAGGTGAGTTTGATCTACATCCCTTCCAACAATCTCCCACTTGGAGATCAAACCGCCGACAGTAGGCTATCCCATCAAGCTCCTCTCCTGTGTGGCTCCGCCGTCATCATCTATGCATGAAGGCCAACTGAAGTTGCGCACAACTCCAGTTTCTGAACTGTCACCGTCTTTGTTAACATGTCTGCTGGATTCTTACTTCCTGGAATCTTTTCTAGTTTTAACACGTCATCTTCCAACAGGGATCTGATGAAGTGGTATCGAAGCGTAATATGCTTCGTTCTAGAATGAAATGCAGAATTCTTTGCCAAGTGTATCGCACTCTGGCTATCACTGTGCAAAATATTCTTCTCCTGTTTGAATCCCAGCTCTGTCAACAAACCCTGAA
>BQKN01000427.1:373507-390461 GCA_022839385.1 Asparagus kiusianus | reverse complement strand
AGCTCCTCCACCGCCGGAGGTGAGTTTGATCTACATCCCTTCCAACACTTACATTAGAATTTTAACTTAATTATAGAAGCACATGTGGTTTTAAAATATCCCTAAGTTAATATTAAGAATCCAAATATTTATTCCTAAAATAATCATAGAGCCTATAAGAATTTCAATCTAATTATTAGAAAAAATTTGAACAAAGCAGGAAGAATTTGAGATAGTATTTCGGGCAATTTGTGTAAATAATCTGTTTAGCTTTTGTGAATCGCAGAGAATGTTTTGCGGTAGGAAAGGTTTTAATTTTACATATATTTACATGTTATATGTTTTTATGATGTCATGCGTTCTATATTTTAAAGAGAGACACATGTGAACCAATAACCCTTTTTTTGTAAAAATCAGTAAAAACATGATATCAAATCAATAATTAACAAACAATTTGACACATATAATTTTGCTTATATAATTTTAGGGTTAATTTTAAAAGGAACCCTTCAACTATAGTCCTCGTCCCCCCTCGCAGAAAAAACCCCTTTAAGTTTGTTGGACATATTTTATTATTAGATTTTCTAATCATGGATAGTTTCAATTTGACTAGTACTCTTAGGTGGATATAAGATTAGGTGTCCATATGGCATGTTCTGATAGAATAGAGAGATGCGCGGTACTTATAATACGACGTATGTCAGTTTTTCGTGTCTTTATAACGTGACACATGTCAATTTTTTTTGGTACCTTTACGAGTTTCACAATTTCCCTTTATATATATAAAGGAGAGGTTTTCCAGGGACCTAAGTAATGGTTTAAATAAGGTGCTGGAGTTCTTTGCATCCATAGTGGAGGCTAACCCATGATTGAGGATATGCTGTTAGGTGCTGGTTGTTTTGGTCATATCTCTTGTTAGGCACCTTAATGTCTTAGTTTGTGTCCATTTTTATTTTGGTCATATCTTTTGTTAGGCGCCCTATTGGCTCAAACTAACCCAGATAACAAGGCTCAGAAATGTCTTTTATATCCTATTTTATCTTCAGAAACCTTAATTAATTTATATCCTATTTTATTTTGGCCAAATCTTTTGTTAGACACCAGTAAGTTGAGCATTCAACACGCCACGCTGCTGGATTGAAGGCCTTTTTGACGCTGGGATGATGACGAGTAGTCTCTGCCTGCAGGTGACACTCTGGAGACTACGAGTCCCTACGGTGCAACCCCGCTTAGGTCGGAAGACATCGCCATGCTCCACTCCTAATTCCTAAATTTAAGTGGTGGAGAATCGAGCCAGTACCAATCGGGATAGTGTCCGAAAAAATACATGTTAGTTCGTTTCTAGTTGGGATATTAAGTACAGGGGACCACTGAATGATGAGTCAAATCACCCAATTTAATCTTTAAGAATATGCTAATGAATGAAAACGTGAGACCAAATATTCTTTTTGGACCCAAATTATTGATATGCTTTTTTTCTGAATTGAAGGTATAACCGACCTAAATTATTGATACGCTAACGAAAGAGAGGTTAAGGCATATGTTCGGAGGCTCTTATTGTTGTGCGTGGTGGAACAAACACAAACGTTGAGAGAGAAATCCAAAATAACGGCACTAACTCAAACACAAAAGTTTAACATGGTTCGGCAAATTGCCTACGTTCACGGGGCAAGAAGGGATGGGTTTCCACTATAGAGAAAGAGAGTACAAAGTAAAGATTACAAGATCACTCAACTAACCTCTCAAACAAATCTCTCAAACTAAACCCTTAAACAAATTGCTCAAAAAGATCTCTCTTTTCTGTGCTCAAAATCACCTTCAAGCTACCTAATCAACCTATAGAAAACCCTAAAAAACGTGGCTCTATTATAACAAAACACAATCCCAAACAGATTAGGATTTTAAAAACGAATCTGCCACACCCTGGTGGGCACACATCACACCCATGGTAAACAGGGCAGATTCTGCCACAGCAGGGTGTAGCAGACACCACACCCATGGCAAACAAGGCAGATTCTGCCACACCCTGTCACCTGGGTGTGGCAGACACCACAGTAGCGTGTGGTGGAGTCTGTCTTACTTATTTTTCACATTTTTTTCTCAATTCTTTTCCTCAATTCCTTCGTCGTTTTCACAATTCTCCACCTCGGCGAAGTTTTTTCAAAACTGAGCCAACACCAACTAAATCAAACTTCTCACTTATTGCGTCCAGTACAAAGTGGAACAAAACCACAACAACGGACTCAATCCACAACAAGTCGAGACCCAAACGAGAATACAAACACTCTCCAAATGTCGGTATCAACTCACCAAACCGGCTGCATCAAATTGACTGCATACGTACCCCTTCTCCCAAGGGATCAAGCCGCCCGTAATTCATCAAACGGCCTCCAAAGACCCTTAATCAAATAGAAAAATTTGTAACTCTTCACCAACATCACCAACGGATCTGTAACTGATGACGCTCCCAATGGCCCCAAAGTGAAACAAATCAAACATCTCCACCTGACGTGGACTAATGGCCGTATTCAAATCACATCCACCAGCTACATTCGAATCAACCAACTCATCATCTTCACCCAAATCCAAATGATCCCCTAACTGTGTCACCTCAGCTGAAATCCCAAACGATGCAGAATGATTTGGAGTATGTGGAGTAATCTCTACCTAATATAGAGTAGCATCACTCTTCACCCGCTGTGATACATCTAAGGTCGGTCCAAAACTCTCCACTTGCTGAGAGTCAATTAGCTCCCTCATCGAAGCCTCAAGCGAAGTGACACTACCAAACCAAACATCCAATGAAGTTTTACGTCCAATCGCAGCAGTCGATAACCTATGACCAAGATGACCCAAATATATCAAAGCCTCAACACTAGAATCAATGCTCGACATCAAATATCGGTCCTCCTCTAGCAATGAACAGCTCACCAAATCTGCCATCTCATCTTATTGTCCCAATATTTCTTTTCCACCAAAGTGTCTCAAAATATCGTGAGCTCGGCTCGAATGCAAAAACAGGTCCCTCGTGTACCTCCCACCAAAATCAGAATGAAGTACCATCACCTTTCTACCAATCTCACACTTCTTCAATCTATTAGAGACTACTAGGACTTTATCCAAAGAGGATTTGGTTGCAATCCAAACACGCCTAGAACAACTATTATCAAAAGAAACCAAACATCTCTTACCTCCCAATGATGCCTCCTTGCAAGGCCCCAAAACATCCGTATGAACTCCACCTAAAAGACCCTTAGTGTGGTGAATAGAGGTGTCAAACATCACCTTGGTCTTCTTGCTCACATCAAAGTATTCACTGGACTTCAAATTACAGGTCTGTGCACTCATCTCCAAATCAATACTGGAATGAATAAGCTCAAAATGCCACAGTCTAGTCGAATCAACAAAAATCGCCAGCTCTCTACCTGCCACCGAATTTCCAATCAAATAGTACGTGTTATTCCTTCTGACGCTCTTTATCACAATCAAAGAGTCTTCCACGATCTCGAGAACCATGTCCTCAACACGAACCTTCAGACCCTCTCCAACCAAAGCTCCAATTGAGATCAAGTTCTTCCTCAAGGAAGGAACATATCTCACACCATATAACTCCCTAACTGTCTTGTCAAAGATCTTGATGAAAATTCTTCCTATCCTAAGAATCTGACATACACGGTTATCATCCATGTACACCACACCATTATCCAGCTTCTCAAAACTAGAGAACCATTCCTTTCTAGGACACATGTGATAGGTTGCACCACTATCCAACATCTACTCGAATTCCTCCGAATAGATACTTGTAGGACTGATAGAAAGTGAATAAATAGAAGTATCTGAAATATTATCATCCGATATAACGATGTTTGCTTCTGATGATGGTAGCTTCACTTTTCTCTTTTGCTTATTATTCATCCATTCATCGAGTTTTGGATAATCTTTCTTCCAATGACCAGTCTCCTTACACCAAGCACACAAATCTTTTCCAACTGTAGGATGCCCTACTCCAGACTATGACTTCCAAGTCTTTCGATTTGGATTCTTCTCTCTTGTGACCAACGCTTCTGCTACTGTGTCACTTGTAGACTCCTTATCTTTTTTTCAAAACTGATGGTTCACAAGTGCAGCGGTGACCTCACTATACGAAAGAGATGTCTTCCCATTGATATGAGTAAGGACGAAAGTCTCATATTCCTCATCAGGCAAGGAACTCAACAACAACAATGCCTTGTCATCATCTTCAATCATAACATCTATATTCGCCAAATCCGTAAGAAGCTTCGTATAGTGGTTTATGTGATCACCAATGGAGGTTCATTTTTTCAATTGAAAGCGATAAAGTCTCCTCTTCAAATGCAAGCGACTCTCCACACTCTTGGTCAAATACTTGCTCTCAAGTATCTCCTAAATATTCTTAGTTGAAGTCTCATTGATCACATCATACTTTAAATCTTGAGTCAAATAAGACCTAATCACACCACACGCCGTTCGATTCATCTTCTGCCAAACCCTCTCATCAATATCATCTAGCTTGCCAACCAATTCTAAAGTATTTTCTAAATTTTGCACGTTGAGCGCATCCAAGACTTTACATCGCCGAAGTCCAAAATTGTTAGTGTCATTAAACTTCTCTATGTCTATCTTCATAGAGTGAATATTCAAACTCTGGACGGTCTTCACACCTGAAGTACCCTCCACAACTCCTTCTTTCCCGGTCATAATTCCTCAAAGGACCAACAACCAAAACGGAAAAAATGAAGAATAGATCCAAAACTAAGAAAAGATAGAGTTTTTACCAAAAAGATCCCACCTTTAACTCCAAACGAAGCCCTAGCCGAACTTTCAAAGTGATCTACTCATCCAAATAGCCCAAAGCGTAACCTGAGCTCTGATACCACTTGTTGTGCGCGGCGGAACAAACACAAATGCCGAGAGAGAAAGCTAAAACAATCCAAAATAACGGCACCAACTCAAACACAAAAGTTTAACGTAGTTCGGTAAATTGCCTACGTCCACGGGGCAAGAAGAGATGAGTTTCCACTATAGAGAAAGAGAGTACAAAGTAGAGATTATAAGATCACTCAACTAATCTCTCAAACAAATCTCTCAAATCTCTCAAACTAAACCCTCAAACAAATTGCTCAGAAAAATCTCTCTTATCTGTGCTCAAAATCACTTTCAAGCTACCCAATCAATCTATAGAAAACCCTAAAAATGTGGCTCTATTTATAACAAAATACAATCCCAAACAGATTAGGATTCTAAAAATGAGTCTGTCACACTATGGTGTGGTACACACCACACCCATGACAAACAGGACAGATTCTACCACATCAGGGTGTGGCAGATTCTACCACACTAGGGTGTGGCAGACACCACATCCATGGAAAATACGACAGATTCTGCCACACCCTGCCACCTGGGTGTGGCAGACACCACATCATGGTGTGGTGGAGTCTGTCTTGCTTATTTTTTACATTTTTCTCGATTCTTTTCCTCAATTCCTTCGTCGTTTTCACACTTATTAGCCCTCAAAAGGAAGACCTCCTATTTTCGAGACAGGTTCCCATCTTTAAGCTCTCCCCCAATCCCAATGCATGCCTCAAAATTTGAACCTTTAGAATTTGGATTTTCATAAAGGGGGTGCTTGGCAAATTGAGAGTTAGCTCAAAGGGTGAAAGGCATTTTATTTTTATTTATGACCTCAACATTCGCATCATCGTGCAAGCGAAATGCAATATTTATTTGAAAAATAAATTATACTTAAAAGGTACAAAAGTGAAGATGAAATACTAAACTATAGTTTATTGATAAATATAGTTAATGCCATCTAATTTAAAGTGGTCCCACATTTTCACTTTCACGTGACTTTGTCAGTGTTTTAGATAAAGTTAAAATTGCATTAATTCTATGTAGCTATCCTTTTTTCTTTCACTTACACAAATCATTTGCAACGAAAACATCTAAAGTATTAAAAACGAGTCACTTTATCACTTTTCACTTTACACCTGCATGCAAACAGCGTTCAATTTACATAGAATGTTTGAAATTATAATTTGGGCAAATTATTTCACAAAACCCTCCGTAAGTATAGATATTTTACAGATAACCCCCCTTAACCTTTAAAATGTCACACAACCTCCTAAATCTTGGGGTTATCTGGCCCCTTCAACTTTAAATGTTTTAAAAAAAAAAATCCTCCTGACTAGCTAACCGCGATAGTTTGGCGTGTTTTCTGACGAAAATTAAAGTGGATTGGTGACATTTTGAAAGTTAAGAGGCCCATCTCAGAAATGCCCCTAGTGAGAATGAAAGAAGTAATATCGTCAATTTGTTTTCTTCCCCTTTTTTTTTGGTGCGTATTTGGGGTGGGGGTGGGGGGTGGGGGTGGGGGTGGGGTGGGAGGACTGTTTGTTGTATCTTCAAAACCAAGGGGTCATCTGACAAATGCCTAAAGTTGAGGGAGGTTTTATGCAATTTACACCTATAATTTTACCTAAATTTCATTTTGGAATACTTCGGAATTTGGACCATTGTCTCACTTAATTGCAAATTTACAATTTAGCTCAACAAGAGCCACACAGATGAGCAGGAAAGCATTTCCAACAACCATTTTCTCAAGTGGCCTGTTAATTACAATAAAATATATTAATGGTAAAACTTCTAAACCACGAACAAAATATCAATAAGTAGCAAATTTTTCTTTCGACAAGTGAGTAATACCAACCCAACCTAATCTAGTTTAACTTGGCTTCTCACAGTACGAAACCCATGCAACACAAATGAAGAAATTACTCACTGCACATTTATTGTAGTACAAGTGCGTCCTCCATTCATTAACCTAAAATAAATCACAAACACAGAAACAAGCCACCATGCCAAGCAATTACTACCCATCAGCACATGAAAATTATTGCAAAACACATCAACCCATCAATTGACCTCCAATCTTCTCTCGTTCTTATCTTCGCCCAACACCCCCCACTGCTCCACCCCACCTCAATAATTCACATCAATGAAAGACGTGTGCCGACCTAACCATGAAACGCATAAGAGACAGATTCGATTTCAAGAATCACCAGATGATAACACAACGCAAGGCAAAATTAAATTACGCAGCACCAACTATGCCTTTTTGTGTGCTTTGGAATGCTCGGTGTGCATGTTCCCCTCAGAAAGGAACTCATATAGCTAATACTTGGGCCCCTCATTCCCTTCAGTGGTCACTACCTGCAGCCCCTCTATTATTTGAGGATCTCCCCCCTCCCCCTCCTCCTCCTTATCTTGGACCTCCTGATCTTGAAAACTTACTAATATGGCGACTTTGCCTGAACTAGTTTCCCCGGCCTCAGTTGCGGGTGAGGACCTAAAGAAGAAAGATGGTAAAAGAGTGATCCATAGAGGCGAAGGGTCTTCGTCCTTCAACCTTCGAAGCCTTTCGAAGCTCATGCCTCCGCCGTTGGGCGTGTCGGGCTACGTTCAAACTCAGGCTGCGTGCAGAGGGAGGGTTATCTCGCCTCTGGATTCCAGATACAGGTTAGAATCAAAACATGATCGTCCGTTCATGTAACGTGAACATGAACAATACACATGATGGGATTATATAAAGTAAGGAGTGATTTGATGATCATTTTCTCAGGTGTTGGGAATCGTTTATGGTGGTTTTGGTGGCTTACTCGGCATGGGTTTACCCCTTTGAGGTGGCATTCTTGAGGGCGGCTCCAAAAGGAGGGCTCTGCATCTTTGATAATGTAGTCAACTTTTTCTTTGCTGTGGACATTGCTCTGACTTTCTTTGTGGCCTACATCGACTCCAGGACGCAACTCCTTGTTCAGGATCAGAGGAAAATAGCCGTCAGGTATTTTTTTTATAAAAAGATATTTCAGTGTTTGTTGTTTCGGCGTTCCATGAAGTTAAGAACCATATTCGAGAGGAGGGAATTAGCTAGAACCGTATTCAAGTGGAGGGATGGAGTTCTCACTTTCAACTTTACTAACTTCAATTGAGTAAAAAGTACTAAAAAACAAAGGGGGAAAAAGTGTTTCGAAGCGAAAATAGACAGGAATGGAAGGGAAAGGAAAAAAAAAATCATCATCTATGAAACCAAGCAGAAATTTCTGAATCCCTCCAATAAGCCTCGTTTTGACAGTTGATCAAGGGGGGGAAATGTTTGGGATATCACGTTCACACTTACTTATGACAAGCTGGCTTTCCTTTGTTATTTATACGGCTAGCATGCACTTGGATGAGATCCTTTTGCTTCAATTCTCTTGAACACAGGAAAATCGGCCTACTGCACATGAAATTAACTCATGATGGATCATCTCTAAGATTCGGATGCATTTTGGACGTAAAATTCAATGCAGTTTCTGTTGCGCGTCGGCACAAACCAAACGAGTCGTCGAGCAATGAGAGGAGAAACAACCAACAAGTGCAATTCACAAACCAAAATCAATCACAAGCACAGAGATTTATGTGGTTCGGCAATTGCCTACGTCCACAGGGAGATGATGTGGAGATTTCACTATATGGAGGAAAAATTTAATGGGTTACAACTCTCTCAAACACTCAAAATGACCCTAACCAACAATTTCTCACTCCCTCACAATAATCTCCCTCTCAAAGTGCTCAAATGGCTCTTTTATCTATGATAATAATCTCTTCTAAAACGTTCTATATATATAGAAACCCCTAAAACTAAAACAGACTAGTAATCCAATAATTCTAAAACCAAAACCAAAACCAAAACAGACTAGAAATCATGTTTGACTCAATAACCTGCTATCCAACAATTCTCCACCTAGACGAAGTGTTCCCGAAACTGAGCCGACACCAACAAGAGAACAAATGTGTCATTTCTCCAAATTCGGCTGCACCAATATGGTTGCCTACGTACCCTCTCTCCCATGGGATCAAGCCGCTCGTAATTCATCCAAAATGCCTCGAAAGGCCTCAACAAGCGCAAATCTGTAACAAGCTTCTACTCGTATAGCGATTTCTTCAATCTACACACCAATTTCTCCTTTCCGGCAGCTCAAACCCCAATGGCTGAGTCATATAAAAATTTTCATCAAGATCACCATGAAAAAAAAACTTCATTGTAGTCAATGCCTTCTTCCTGTGCATAACTCTTTGCTACTAATCTAGCTTTGAACCTCACTGAAGTGCCCTGAAAGCCCTCCTTCTTTGTATACACTCATTTACAACTAATTTCCTTCCGCCCCTTTTGAAGTTCGACAAGCTCCCATGTGTCATTCTTCTGAAGAGACTACATCTCCTCTCGCATAGCCTCCTGCCGCAAATCAGTCTCTGAACTTTGCTCAGCCTCTCTGAATATAGTGAGAACCGTCTCATCAACCCTCTCTACCGGAAGTGTATACGCAACCACTGTATCTGTATACCTTGCTGGCAACCATATGTCTCTCCTCGGTCTTCGAACTACAATAGAATCTTGAAACTAAGCCTGTTTGCGTCAGAAATCAATTTCATTGTTGAACCCATTATAATGTTTATCATTTATACAGATTCAAAAGAGTTAATATTTTTATAAGATTTCTTGTTACAACAAAAACAAAAAGAGAGCTCCTGGAAACACACGTAGAGAACGTTTATCGGTCGCTGCTTGCATGGGATCTTTGCCTGTGTTGGGGACGCTTTGATCCGTGGACCACCGATTCAAGATCTAGGTTGATCATGTAGAAGACTCAGGGTTCTTGTTTCAATGAGGAAACTAGAACAGAAGTAAACATCTCAGTGATGTCAGATAAATACTCTTCTCAAGATCAAAACAACGGTATGATCTTAAGGGAATGAATAAAAGCCCGCAAATCTCTCAAAATCTTCTCTTTATGCATAAGAATTCGCCTAGATCCTACCTTTATCTCTGAAAATCATGGCTCTGATTTGAAAATCGTAAGTTCTCTCGCACATGCCTCTGTCGCTTCTTTGTTCCGTCTTTTCGCGCGTTCCTTTGCTTCCTTTTGGCATCAAATGATCTTCTTTGACTCAAATGATTACGTTAATCATATCCTCTTCGTCTTTAGTTGTATTTGGAAACATTATAGGTAATTATTAACGTCTACAGATGACCTCTCTAAAGTTTTCAGTCTCCTCAGTCTTTTATCAAGGAGTCTGGAATACTTTGAATAAGATAGGTCATGTTTTCAATCTTGCATGAAAAGGACTTGTGAATGGCTTCAGTTCTTCGACTTCTTTAGTTTTCGACTTACTCAGTATTTTGTCGAGTAGTCTGAAATACTTTTGGTGCTACGTTTATCACTTGACCATCGTCAAAATCTTGAACTGAAACTTATACGTTGATACCTAAATTAGCTTGTGTCATTAAGTTGACGTTGAACCGATCATCTTCATGAAGATTTTATATTTGAATTGCATTTGAACTTCGTGTGAGGGAAATAGAATTATCCTATGCCTGATTTTAACGAAATTTTTTGGGCGTAAAGAGAAGATTTCGAGAGATCTGTGGGCTTTTATGCATTCCTTAAAGATCAAACCGTTGTTTTGATCTTGAGAAGAGTATTTATCTCACATAGCTGAGATATTTACTTTTGTTCTAGTTTCCTCGTTGAAACAAGAACCCCAAGTCTTCTTCACGATCAACCTAGATCTTGAATCAGTGGTCCACAGATCAAAATATCCCCAGCATAGGCAAAGATCTCACGCAAGCAGCGACCGATAAACATTCTCTACGTGCGTTTTCAGGAGATCTCTTTTTGTTTTCGTTGTAATGAGAAATCTTATAAAAAATTTAACTCTTTTAAATTTGTGTAAACGATAAATATTGTAATTGGTTCAACAATGAAATCGATTTTCGACGCAAATACGCTGACAATCACAGTGGGAGCCAATAGCCTCTCTGCCGAGGCTATCGTGTCATAACCGAAGATCAAGATCTCGATTGATGCAGAGGTTGTGTATGAGTTCGACCAACAGAAGCTTGAGGAGTATATCTCATCCTCCTCCTCCAGATCCCCCTCTCCTTGCAAGTGTAGGAAGATCTCCTTCTCGAAGAGGGTCTTTGCTTTGGTTGAGATGCCTTCTGTTTGTTTCTCTTGTAAAGAGAAGTCTTATAAAAAGGCTTACTCTTTTATTTCTATTTGTAATCGATAAACGATTGTAATAAAAGTTGCAATGATACTGATTTCCAACGCAAACAGAGCCGTCGGTCTCTGATCCTGTTCTGTTGTATTTATATCCTCCAAATCATGACTGTGCTTGTCTGGCGTTACCTCAGTCGGCACTCTAATGGATACAATTTTATCTGGACAATACGGAGCTACATCAATCTCCACTATCTGTGATGTTTCTAATGTCGGGATGCTCTCCACCTGATGAGAGCTGGAAAGCTTCAAGATCAAAGCCTCAACAAAAGTGACGTCTCTACTCAGCACAATCTTCTTCTTAACTAGATCTCAAAGCTTGTATCCTTTAACACCACACTTGAATCCCACAAATATGGCCTTCCTAGCTCGAGGTTCTAATTTATCAGCTCTGACGTGATAAAATACAGGGCATCCAAATACCTTAAGCTGATCATAATCATGTGCTGGCTCTCTCGACCACATCTCCATAGGGGTTTTTCCTCAAACACAGATGAAGGTAGCCTATTAATGAGGTGGCTCGCATATGTAAGTACCTCAGCCTAAAAGATCTTCTCCAAACCACTCTGCGATAACAAATATCGGACCTTACCTAGTAAAGACTGATTCAATCTCTTTGCTACCCCATTCTGCTTCGGTGTATGACTAACTATGAAGTACCTCTCTATGCCCTCGTTTCGATATAGCTGCTGAAAGGGGTCTGAACTGTACTCGCCGTCGTCGTTGAATCTTAACGTCTTGATCTTTCTCCCTATCTGTAGTTCCACTCTTCTCTTCCACTCTACAAATATCTCTAGGACTTCACTCTTCTTCATCATGGTGTACATCTAATAACGTTTAGAATAGTAATCAACAAACGTGACGAACCAATGTCGACCACCAAGTAATGCCGTCTTGGTAAGACCCCAAACATCTATGTGCACATAGTCCAAGATGTCTGTCGTCCTATGAACAGATGTCCTGAATTTGACCTTAGACTTTTTACCAAGAACACGGTGCTTACATAATTCAACCTTTCCACTCTTGGCTCCCTTCAATAACCCCTGCTTGCACAATGCCTGTAAAGATTTTTCACCTATATGCTCTAATCTATAATGCCAAAGTCTGTTCATGACCGCCTCTGAAACAACTGAAGCTACCTGATCAATCTTGGTGCTTCCCTTCAGATAATAAAGATTCTTACTACGGACTCCCTTCATCACTACCAAATATCCCTTAGTAACTTTTGCTATAGCGCTCTCAAAAGTCACATTGAATCCCTTTACCCCCAAAGCTCCAACAGAAATAAGATTCTTCTTCAATTGAGGAATAAATCTTACTTTATTTAATTCATGAATAACTCCATCGTGCATCCGAATCCTAACGGTACTTATCCTATAAATTCCACAGGACTGATCGTTTCCCATGACCACCACACCCCCATCGAGTTTCTCAAAAGATACAAACCACTCACTGGAGAGTCACATGATAAGTAGCACCAGAATTTAGCATCCAATCTAACGCATCAGCATAATTAACCTCTGGAGTAATCAATAAAGAAAAGCAAAAATTGTCAGAATAATCACCTCTAGTGACATTCTCCTCATTGGCCTTCGGGCTCTTCTTCTTGCTATTCTTCTTCTCTCTGAGCTTCGAACAATCTCTCTTCTAATGTTTTTGTTCTTTACAGAAAGCATACTGGTTTTTCGCTAATTGGTAGTGGCCTCTTGACTTTGACCTACCTCTGTTGCCACCTCTCGGCTAGGGACTCCTTCCTCTGGTCAACAAGACCTCTCCTAAAGTTCTAGCCCGGGAAGACTCTTTATCATTTTTCCTCAAATCTAAATTCGTCAACGCATTAGTTACTTCACTATAGGTGATGGAAGATCTACCATTCAACAATGTGAGCACAAAAGTATCAAAATTCTCATCCAGTAATGAGCCTAACAAAATGATCACCTTGCACTCATCCAATATCTTCTCATCCACATTCGTCAAGTCCGACAACAACTTTATGTAGTTATTCACATGATCCACATGTGAGGTACCCCTGGACATCTGAAATCTGAACAATCAACAATCTTCGCAACAAGTGCGACTGATTTTCAACACTCTTCGTAAGATACTTGTTGTTGAGAATCTCCCACATCTTCATCGCAGACGTCACACCGATCACATCGTACTTCAACTCTTGTTCCAAACAAGGTCTAATTACCCCACAAGCATTTCGATTGATCTTGTCCCATATTGCCTCATCATACTTCGGTGGCCTCTCGTGGATCATGATAGTCTCTTCTAAATTTTAAGCATTCAAAGCATCCTGCACATCGCTCATTCACAACTCAAAGTTGATCTTGCCGTCATACTTCACAATACTAATCTTCGTATTCTGAATTGCAACCTGAACTGTACTCGTCATCGCCTTACTGCTTTCACTAACTTATTCTCCCATTTCTTACAAACTCCAAATCGTAAAGAAAGATTCAAACTTGATAGATTTGTGAAATTATCCAACTGAACCCTAGATAGGATTCCAACACGATCACCCAACCACACGAGGAAGACGAGATCTCCAATAGCAACTCCACAAAGCTATCTCCACTAAAGTCTAGATCTCCAATATCCAAGCTTCCAACAGTTAATCTTCCTCCACCCAAAACAAACCCTAGGTCTGAAACTGTAGGCTCTGATACCAATTGTTACGTGTCGGCGGAAGCGTGCGCACAAATGAAATGAGTCATCGAGCAATGAGAGAAGAAACAACCAACAAGTGCAATTCACAAAAGAACGACTAAAATCAATCACAAACACAGAGATTACGTGGTTTGGCAATTGCTTATGTCCACGGGGAGAGGATGAGAAGATTTCACTATATGGAGGAGAAATACAATGGGTTACAACTCTCTCAAACACTCAAAATAACCCTAACCAATAATCTCTCACTCCCTCACAATAATCTCCCTCTCAAAGTGCTCAAAAGACTTTTTTTCCTCTGATAATAATCTCTTCTAAAATATTCTATATATATAGAAACCCTAAAATCAAAACAGACTAGGAATCCAACAATTTTAAAACCAAAACCAAAATAGACTAGGAATCCCAATAACCCTAAAACCAAAACAGACTATGAATCTAACAATTCTAAAACCAAATCTAAAACAGACTAGGAATCCTGTTTGGCCCAATAACCTGTTATCCAACAGTTTCTAGCGCAGCGACAAATATATTGCATAAGCTATAGATAAAAAATTATGTTTCTAATAAGTCGAGCTTCCAAAAGGCATGACGTTTCAATTAAGACTTGGCAGACCACCAATTCCTATTTGTAATGGTATGTCATCACAGCGAGACGATCAGGTATCAGATATTGGTCGGTGCACAACTTGTTGGTAAATGATGCTGCTTTCACTTTGGATGGGATCAGGATATTGGATAGATGGAAAAATTTTACCTAACCTAGTGTTTTAGGCATGTCATATATATCTCCCCCAAGACTACAAATTCTGAATTAATAAAATTTGAATTGGTTCAATATTATTGATGGGTTTTTACCTATAAATCCCTCAAATCTGCCAGATTTTTAAATTTAGCCTCCTAATGTTCATGTTTACCAATTTACCCTAGTTTAAAGTTAAAATTTTAAGTTATCCTCAAATTTTCTTTTAAGAAATATACTTATGTTAAGCTAAATGAATATTAAATATTTTTAAATTTTGACTAGACTTATCTAATGCACTAAATTGGATTATTTAACTCATGTTCCACATTAATGAACTCTACCTCCGTCCCTCTCTACAAAGTGAGATCGATATCGATATCGGGGGGGGGGGGGGGTGGGGGGCGAGGGGTAGCTACTTTTTTTATTGAAGGTAGAAGATAAGAATAAAATGAGTACTTTATTCAATTGTACTAAAAATCTAACAAAATTAAGTTAAGAGGTAAATTCGTAAATATGAACATTTCATGGGTAAAATTAAAAATATAAGAGATTTGTGGGGTATATAAGTAAAACCCATTTTGCTTTAGTTAATTTTCCCTAGTTAATGAATTCGTAATAGATTTAAACACTATTGCTATATTTTCTGAACTCTAGTTAGAAAATACCCTTTGGGCTTCCTAAAATGCTCTTCTGCATTTGTCGCTTTTTAAAATTTCAAATCATCCTTTCCAATATATTTCCTGCTTCCACAGTTGAGGGGGTTTAGTTGTCGATTCCAACTAGAATTCTTGCGGAAAGCTTTGGGTGTGAATTATATTAGTTACGTATTATGTTTTTTTTTCACACCCAAGTCAAGTGAATTGTCACTACTAAAGACAGCTGACACTTTTTCTACCGTTTTCTTTAATCACGACAATTTTGTTGAATGTTAAATGCGAAGGGAAAGATTGTACCAACTATATATAATCAACTTCAACTAAATATCTGTCCATGTAGCCGTCTAAATGCTAAAGCAACCTTCCAGTATAAGGGATCACACTAGATAGATATCATATTCATGGAATACGATTCACTTTGAAGATGCCTTGATGGTGAAATGGTAGACACGGGAGACTCAAACTCAAAACCTACCCCTTTTTGAGACATGATAAATGTGTGCAGATCTGCTCTAAAATTTTCTCTTAACAGGTATTTGTCAACATGGTTCATCATGGACGTGGCTTCAACAATTCCTTTTGAAGGTTTGGGTTACTTGATTACAGGAGAAGTCAAGACGGAGACGCCCTACATAATATTGAGCATGTTTAGGCTTTGGCGGCTACGCAAGGTTAAACAGTTCTTTACAAGGTAACAAAACAATCAATTTTCGTGCAAGTTAGGGTTCACAGTTAAAAATTATTTTCCGACATGTTTTTGGGCTTTCAATGCAGACTTGAAAAAGATATCAGGTTCAATTATTTCTGGATAAGATCCATCAGACTCTTATTTGTAAGTAGTTCTTGTTAGTTCAATTCATCAAGTCATAAAAATTCGGTAGTGAAGAGTGACTTGAGTTACCAAATGTATACAGCATGAGGTTACCATGATGTTTGTTTAGATTTTCAAAACACTAATTGTGCAGGTTTCCCTATTTCTGGTGCATTGTGCTGCGTGTCTCTACTACTTGTTAGCAGATAGATACCCACACAAAGGGAAGACATGGATAGGTGCATTGATCCCAAATTTCAAGGAATCTAGCTTGTGGATCCGCTATATTTCCTCCCTCTACTGGTCGATCACCACGATGACTACTGTTGGCTACGGTGATCTCCATGCTGTAAACACGAGGGAGATGCTCTTCATCATAGTCTACATGATGTTTAACTTAGGACTAACTGCATATTTGATAGGAAATATGACCAACTTGGTCGTAGAAGGAACAAGGCGCACAATGGAATTTGTAAGAACAATTCTCATCTCGGGAAAGACAGTTTCCTATTTTAGTTATCATATTTATCATAGCGTGCAATTTTCCTATTGTAATTACATTAGTTTCTAGATGAACTTGAAAGTTTTAATGAACCAGAACTGAATGTTTGAAAAAGTATGCTGAGTATTTGCTATTCTTGCAGAGGAACAATATAGAAGAAGCATCTAATTTTGTTTCCCGTAATCATCTACCTCCAAGGTTGAAACAGCAGATATTGGCATACATGTGTGTTAGATTCAGAGCCGAGAGATTAAACCAACAGCAATTGATGGATCAGCTGCCCAAGTCTATATGCAAAAGCATCTGTGAGCAGCTCTTCTTGCCAGTTGTTAAGGATGTCTATCTATTTAATGGTGTTTCAAGGGAAATGCTCTTGCTTCTGGTTAGAATTCTTGCCTCATGAAGATACCCATATCTAAATCTAGATATATTTATCTATGTGTGTGGTTCATGTACGTATGTGCATAT
>BQKN01000427.1:333936-373497 GCA_022839385.1 Asparagus kiusianus | reverse complement strand
AAAAATAACGATCAAAATGGTATTTGGATTTGGATCAGGTTACACAGATGAAAGCTGAGTACATTCCACCTAGAGAAGATGTTATCATGCAAAACGAAGCACCAGACGATGTCTATGTGATCGTTTCAGGTGCAGTGGAAATTATATACTCTGAAGAGGAAAAGGAACAAGTGGTAGGATCCCTAGGCACAGGAGATCTATTTGGAGAAGTTAGTGCATTGTGTAACAGGACTCAAGGTTTTACTTTCCGGACCCGAACTTTATCCCAGCTACTAAGGTTAAAGCACAGCGCACTTAGAGAAGCTATGCAAGCCAAACAAGAGGACAGCATAATTATAGTTAAGAATTTTCTCAAGGTAAAAGAGAAATTTGTTTTCAAATGACTCATATTAGAAATTCAGTTTTGTTAACAGAGCATTTGTATATTGCAGCATCAAATCGAATATAAGGATATAAGTCTTGATGATATTCTAACAGAGAACGGAAACCACAATGAAGCTACGATTCCATGCACCGTACTGACTGTAACAGCCGCAGGAAATAGTTCATTCCTTGAACAACTTCTTAGAACTGGGATGGATCCAAATATTGGCGATTCTAAAGGAAGAACACCACTGGTATGCTTCCCTATCTCGAACAGTGTGCTGAGTATTTTAGTGACTATACTAGCATTTTATACAGATATGACCTCGACGTATGTATTTTCCTTGCTTACAAAAGCATTCGCTACACTGCTTTTTTTCCCCGCTCCTAGGAGAAAATTGAATAGGCATAACCATGATACTTGAGAAATAAAACTGCACCCAGAAATTTGCGTTAGGGTCCATCTACCGACTACCTAACAAAGATAAGAGTTATTTCAAGGTTTGGAGAGTGTGTGCCTTGATTTTTATTTAATTTTAATTTATGTTTGAACGTGTGGTGACGAATCCTCTCCTTATCAATATTTGCAAATCTACAATACAGCACATAGCAGCAGCAAAAGGATTTGAAGATTGTGTTCTGGTCTTACTCAAGCATGGATGCAATGTAAATGTACAAGGTAAAAAACAAACACCACAAAGTCTCCTTTCTTCCTCTTCTTCTATCATTGCCAATGCCTCGATGTGCATCTATCATTATCAGATTTCGATGGAAACACTCCGCTATGGATATCTATCGCCACAAGGCACCGCAATATTTTCAAACTCCTGTACCATTATGCAAGCAGCTCAAATCCCAACACTGCTGGAAACCTTCTTTGCCTGGCAGCAAAGCGAAATGACCTATCTACGATGAAGGATCTCTTAGAACATGGTTTGGACATAGACGCAGAGAATGATGAAGGAACGACTGCCTTACAAGTATCAGTGGCTGAAAACCATGACGATATGGTTCGATTTTTAGTCATGAATGGTGCCAAGATAGAAAAGTTGAATCTAAATAAATTGGAAACAAGCAAAATGGCCCAGACGTATTTCGAAGAGATGGTTCAGAATAGAGAAATTGGATATCCAATTGCGATAGTAAGACCCCCTAAGATTAAGCAGGCAAATCTGGTCGATAACCAGGATGATATGCTTAAGTGGGATATACTTAGGAGGGATGAAAAAGGGGGTCAGCCTCCGAGGGCTAGTATTTACAGAGGCCACCCGCTGATCAGAAACCCATGTTCAGAAGCTGGGAAGTTGATAAGGTTGCCAAGCACAATGGATGAACTCAAGAAAATCATAGGTTTGTATATAGCTATATTTTGGCCATATCTCAACCAAATGCAGTAAAAATCTCACTGATATAGCTTTGGTTATTTTGACAGGAGATAAGTTCAGAGTTGATGGAAAAAATACAGTCATAACGAATGAGGATGGCGCAGAGATCGACTCCGTTGAAGTAATTAGGGACAATGATAGACTGTTTATTGTTGAGAATGAAGAACTGGTAAATTTAAATGCCACATTATTGTAACGAAGAAATCAATTTCTATATATGGAGCTTGATCATATCATCATAATTTTCCTTACGATTATTATATAAATAATACTCGGTTGGCATGCTTCTTTTAAATAGTATATCTGCAAATCATATTTGATGGTAAACTAATGCCAGAAATCCCTGTGACTATTTATTTTCAGCAACACGTTTCGATCAAACAATTCCCGTTTCATTCGTTTGACGTATCAGCGGAGAAGATTTAACGTAGATGATGTTGGTTTTGGAAGTGTTAAGACCGAAACCTGAAACAAAACTACTGAGTCTGGAAATTCTCAGGTCGGTCGACCGACAGGGTGACTCCGGTCGACCACAACGACTGTAGGAAAACAGCCCAGGAACACACTCTAGCCGGTCGATCGAAGCAAGATGGTGGTCGACCGAGAGTGGTCATCCGGTCGACCTAAGGTGATGGTCCAGTCGACCGCAAACGTGCACCAGACCCTGTAAGAAAACTATGTCCTGGCCGGTCGATGGACACTCATGGTCCGATCGACTGAAGTTAGTTTTTCCAGTTTCCTAATTCGTTTTGGAAATTATTTTGGGCTGGGATCCTATATATACCTAAACGTTTTTAGGGCTTGTAGAACACGTGAAAAAGAGGGTTTTGAGAGAATTCTTTCAGAGAGATCTTAGAGAGATAAAAACCTATTTGTGGGTATTGTAATCTTCTTCAATTAATTAAAGAATTGTGTAGTGTGGCTCCCGAGGAATTAGGCACGTTGCCGAACCTCATTAAATCTGGTGTGTTCCTTCTTGTTTATCTTTTCCTACAATTTTTGTTTTATTTGCGGTGATTTTTCTACTTACTAAACTCTTAGCACAAGGTCGGAAGGGAACGTGTTCGATTGATTAATTGTTTCGAATCCCCTACAAATGATATCAGAGCTTCATTCAGAAGATTTGTGCGAGAACCAGGATAGAGGAAAGCAAATCAAAGATCGAGAAGTTTGACGGGTCAAGACTTTGCCTACTGGAAATCACAGATGGAGGACTATCTGTACTAGAAGGACCTTTACCGTAAGTTTATGAGCAAGGCTAAGGAAAAGAAGAAGAAGGATTCAGACGAGGAGTGGGAAATACTGGATAGGAAGGTTTTAGGGCAAATCCGGTTGTTGCTCGTCAAATCGGTCACCCATAATATATTGAAGGAGAAGACGACGGTGGGGCTTATGAAAACGCTCGTGAAGATGTACGAGCAACCATCAACCACAAACAAGGTACATCTCTTCAAAACGCTATTCAACCTCAATATGGCAAAAGGATGGTCCTTCACGATGCACCTAAGCAAGTTCAACACGATTGTTGATCAACTTATCTCCGTGGACATCATGTTTGATGATGAAGTGCAAGCCCTATTGATTTTATCGCAGTTGCCAGATAGTTAGGCAGGTTGCGTGACTGTAATTAGCAACTTTGCGGGAAAAGAGAAGTTAAAGCTAAGCAATGTTGTTAGCATGATTCTATCTGAGGAGGTTAAAAGTAAATCGTTCGAATCAGAAGGTTCAGGCTCAACCCCAAATCTCGAGCAGAGAGGTCGAAGCCACAAGAAGGGTAATCAGAATAGGAATTGGTGGAAGTCAAAGAAGAAGAGGTCAAACTCAAAGGTTAGGCCTTTAAAAGGGAAGTGTTGGAACTATGGCCAGGAGGGCTATATGTCTTTGTAGGCGTCTGAAAATACCTATAGGTTCCTGCACATAGCTCGAGATGAAGAGGAGACGATGAACATCACTATCCGAGTCACAAAAGCTTAATTGATGTTGATGAGTGCATGAAGAAAGTTGACGAACCGTGTGAAACAACAGAACTATAGAATAACGAAGATACGAACCGATCCGGAGCTACGCTTCACTTACGAAAGACAAAACGTCCCTCATTTACTATCTACTCCACATATGATTCAACCATATGAGCTCGTAGATCTCTTCGTCGGCTTTCCTATGTATTTTGGATCACGTAATTCCGAGTTCGAACGACAAAGATACAACAATTTTGACCGGGGCGCACCTGAACAGTGCCTAGGCCTTAGCGGAGACACCCCAAGTGTCTCGGCCGTGGTGGAGACACCCAAGTGTCTCGGCCGTAGCGGAGACACCCCAAGTGTCTCGGCCGTGGCCAAGACACTACGGGTGTCCGCAAACCCAAAAACATAGTTTTAAGCCGTTTTCAACCATTAACCATCTGGATTTGTTCTAACTGATCTAATATTATCCTAGAACGTGATAAAGTGGTTATAACTGAGGATAAGAGTGAATCGGCCGTTCTTATGAAAAAACAGAGCTCCCAAAACCTATAAATACAGCTCTAGGGCCTTCATTTGAATGAATCTAGAATTCTCGAGCATTGGCGAAGCCCTACCGAATCAGAGACTGAGGAGCACGAAATTCAGAGAGGAGGAGGAGATCGGATCGAGTTTTTCGACATAAGGAAGAGGAGTTCATCAGATCCATAGCCCTGTTCCTTCCCTTGAGATCGTACCTAGCTGCGATCTCGAGAAGAGTGGTTATCTCGCCATTGCCGAGATTGAAAGTTCCCTAGAGGGCGGGGTGAATAAGGTAATTGCTAATCTTATTAGATATTAATGCCAATTAAAATTAATTAACAAATATATCCTAACAAAGATGATATTCAATAAGATATATGTAAGGATATATATGCAAAGGGGAAAATAAATAAGAAACAATATAAACAAATAGTGGACACAAAGAGCAAACCAAACACAACAGTATGATCACGGAATTCGGACCTTCCGTCCTGCGTCTCCGTTCCCCACTCCCGGGGAGAACTCCACTATCGACACACCCGGTTTGAAAGCCGGAACTTCTTTACACACTCGGTTTTTTAGCTCACCGAAAACTCTACAAATCTCTCACAATGTACATACACAAAGTGCAACCTCAAGTGTGATCTTCACGTATCGCCTCCCTCAAGTACTCAGCTTTACTATCTCTCTCTAGGTTTTACTACCGGCGTCACTCCGCTTGGTATCGACTACGTCCTCAACACACACTCCTCTTGGTATAAATATGTATTATAAGGTGAACTCTCACAATAAGGTTTAAATACAAGATTTGTTCTCTAACAATGAATGAGAACACTATGAAGCTCACTCTCACTAAATCACTCACCACAACCCAACAATATATTATATGAATAATATTGAAAGCTCAATTGAGGTGTGAGTGATAAATGAGAACAATAAAATTCTAACTCAAATAAAACTAGCTAAGATATGAATATGAAAATCAAAAGATAAATAAGCTAGATAAAAGAGTTAGAAATCTTCTCTATAAACCCAAGAAGCTGTAGATAGATGATGAGGATGAATTCCTCAGTTGAAATAAAAAGCTTCCTCCTTGTGAAAACTCCTCTTTTGAAACAAACTTAAAAACAATGCTTAAACCCAAACTAAACTCTTTCAAAACTTGATTAAACAATTTTTCTTCATAGGTTTAAGAGTTGAATGCACTAAGGTATTTATAGGCACTCAAGAAATCAGCCAAAACCCAGAGAAAAAGACAAAATAGCTCAAAAAAGAAAAATATGGAAACTACAGAAAACTAGCCGTTATGAGCTTATCAGTCGACTGATCGGGTTTCATTAGTCGACTGATAAGCTAACCGTTACAGACAATCGGCAGCTTATCAGTCGACCGATGACCTTTATTAGTCGACTGATGGATCATAAGTCGACTAATCAGTCGACCAAAATAAAACAGAGAGCAAATGGTAATTACAGGAACTTTCATCAGTCGACTGATTGGTCGACTGATTTAATCAGTCGACTGACCAGTCGACTGATAACAGGTTATCAGCCTGAATTGATTTTAAAATTGATTTTTAAGGCTCTGTAAAAAATAGTAAATAAATTCCAAAAAATGTGAAACTTTGTAAAAAGTTTATAAAGATTTTGACAAACATGTTTGAAAAGGAATTTTACAAATAGGTCCTCATATTTGTGAAAACTTAACGTTTATCAAAAATATGCATAATACATGTTATCTTGAAAATGAAGTTTGATATGTAAGAACATGTGGAAACCTTATGAAATGTTTTTATAAACATTATAAAACATGAATGTAATGTAAACAAGATTAATAAATCAATATTGCATTGTTTTCTCAAATAAACTTATTTTGTAATAAAATCAAAATTATGTGTGTATATATATATATATATATATATATTGAGCTTGAAATATATACACACAATATACGCTACAAAACAACTACTATACCAAAACTTGATAGATCTTCAATATGCTTGTCTTGGTACACTTGCGGATGAAGCTTGAACTTGGATCTTGATGAATGCATAGCTTCATACCACAATCCGCCAACCTCCATTTGATATGATCGTTGTGGCGCAATCCATCTAACCTCCAACTTGGACATTTTTGTAGATTACCTAACAAAACAAATACAAACACTCGACACACATTGTTAGGAATTGTTTGCGACCATCAAAACAAGATTAGAAGATATAGGCTCATAACATGAGACCTAACAATCTCTCCCTTTTTGATGATGACAAACAATCTACACAAAGAGTATATAAGATATACAACAAAGCACAATACTCTTAAAATATACTAACAATTCACTTGTTTCTCCCCCTTTGGCAACATAAAAAATGGAGAAACAAAATAATAAGAGAGCGAAAGCTCCCCCTATCATAAAGCATAGGTGAGTATAAAAAAATATGGGGAATGCTCCCCTATCAAAAAGCCATATAGAAAATATGCAATTATAAACATACAAGACCAAGTGAACACTCATATGTGTATCATTAATACAAAGTGTCACAAGGGTCTAACACAAAGATATATATATATCCATAGGATATATATCAAAAACAAAAAATCCTAAAAAAATCAAAGTTTTAAAAATTAAAAAATCAAGAATCAAATGATTTGTCAATAAATTCAAAGGAAAATTCATAAGTTATCAAACCATAAGTTATGATTGATTGAGAACATATATAAATACATTATTATGAGAATGATGTCCCAATACATGAAAACAAAGAATACTTGTCAAAATATTTATAAGTTTTATCCATAAAGATTAAAAATTAGTATGCTTTGGATAAATACATGAAAGATCAATATGCTCATTTTCGAAGAAAACAAGAAAAACTTGCTTCAACCCATATGAATGCCCGGTGAACATGATATGAAGTGTAAGATTAATAAATCCGGGGGTAGCTAAAATATAACCTTTTAATATGCAAATTTAAAACAAATTATATATATCCAAAAAGTGTTTGATCAATAGAAGAAGTCTTCTTTATAAAACTTGATCAAACCATATAAGAATACATTATAAACTATAACTAGATGATCCGGAAGCTCAACCACATAAATATCATCAAGAATGTTTTATAATGATCCTATAAACACAAACACATTGTTCAAACTTAAAAATTGAAAACAAGGTGTACTAACAAAAATGATGTTTTAGCATAGAAAAATCATCTTGATAAAATTTGTATCAATTCATAAAGGATGAAAACATGAAAATCTATGAAAGAGAATCATGAAAAAAAAATAAATGATAACTTTTCAAATCAAATGCCAAATATCAAATTGTTTTCAATTTTGTATATAAAACTTAAATATAAATCATCTTTAAGAACATGAAAAAAAACTAAAAAGCTAAAGAGTTTGTTCTTAAAGATTAAACATGTTTTGGTACCCAATTACTCTTGGTACCGAAGAGACTAGGGACATGACCCCTATCATTAAAGCTCAAGGCTCTTGGGTTATGAACCTATTTGGGCGCATATGGTGCACGGACACGGTCAAAACAATACTCATAAATATTTCCTTTTCGATTGCAATAGGTGTAATGTAGACTGTCTAAAAATCACAATAGATAGCTTATCCCCCACTAAACACTGATAATGGAAGTTATAATCTGACGACTTCCAGAATGTTACAATTTGAAGACTTTCACGTAGATCGCTGAAGGTTACAATCTGATGACCTTCACGATAACTGATGGAAGCTCTAATCAACAGCCTTCACAATCAACATTAGGAGTTACAATCTGATAACTCTCATATTTTTAAGGAGCCAAGATGAAGATTAGAAGATAATAGTCTTTGCAACGCTCTGCAGAAGAAGCTATAAGTCATTGGCTCCTTCTAAAACGCGGAATTCATCTTCGCGTTTCAATTCCTAAAACGCAGGAGACCCCCGCGTTTCCAAGCTTCAACAAGAAAAACACGAGCGACCCTCGCGTTTCCAACCTTCAGACTCCAAAACGCGAGCGGCCCTCGCGTTTTTCAACACCCAACAAGTACCCAACTCCGCGTCTCTATTCTAAAACGCGGAGTTAGGGTCCTGAACGCCAACGTGAGTGTTTGATTCATTCAAATACGAGCTGAACGGTTGTAGGAACCGTTTTTCCTCCATGATTTGAGGGATTTCCGCCCCACTTAGGAGCAGATCAAGGGGGAGGTTACACCCCTCTCAACCCTATTATGGAGAGAATTAAGGGGGGCGGTTACACCCCTTAATTCCCTATAAATATGGGTAAACTCAATTGAGTTCGGGTTGGCATTTTTCGGATCTGGAACTTAGCAGCAAAGGGGGAGATCTTGGAGCATCATAGATTGAGCGATCGGCATTCATCCTTTGGAGCATTCCTTGAAGCCTTCGGCCTTGGCTTGAGAACCGATTCTCGGTTCAAATCAACTCTTTTTCAAGAGTTTCTAACTCATTCAGAGTTATCAACTCGTCCAGAGTTTCAAACTTGCCACGCAAGTTCTCCACAATGTCAAATCATGAGGAGAAGACATCGTTCCAGTGAATTAAAACGTCGGATCGTCAACGGAGAGGAAATTCAACGCAAGCATTCGAAGGAGGCACTCCATCGCCACCGTGAAGAACCCGGTTTTAAACAAAGGGGAGAATCAAATTCGTTCTCCTCTCTTTTGTAATCGGAATCTAAATTATAATTGATTTTGAGAGAATACAAGTTAATTTTATTTCACTGTCTTTTTACTACAAATTTTTTCACAAACAAAAGATGGCGACTTTGCTGGGGACTAGCTTTTCTGATAAGGAAGTGGTGGCGCAATCTGACGTCCACCTCATGGGAACGACTGTCGAAACTCTCGTCGTAGAGTTTGATCAAACAAAATACGAGGAAGCCTTATCCTCTGGATCGCTTAGCCCCAAGGCTAAGCGCGATGTCCGCAAGATCTCCAATGAGATCAAATCTGTTGCTAAAATACCAAAGAAAGTCCTCTCCTTTGGCCAAAATGCGTTGAACAGCCCTTCCACTTGAGGAACAGGCTTAGCTTCTGCCGAACTCGCCCAGCGAGTTGAATATCCCACATCCGCGTCAACATGAAGTGTTTCAGGCCATAAACGGCCTATAGAGGAGACGAGCTCCATAAACGCCAACAACGCCGCTGCTAAGGCGTTGAAACAAGCTAAAAAGAACGCTGCTCAAAGACGGAGAAGATCCATATGACGAGCACACCTGCGAGAAAGCCGAACACTGGCCCAACGTGAAGATCACGTTCTTGAGGCTTTGCCCGAGTGCAGCGTTTCCATTCCAGAACGCGTACTTCGTGGTAATAAGCCCAATTACGAGCCTCGGCTGATACAGCTGAAACGCGACCCTCAGTGGCGCGTTATTTCTTCAAAACGTAGCCCTCAGAAGGGCGCTGCCGAAAATAAACGCACACCTCACGTGCGCGTTCAAACGAAACATGACTCTCAAGAGTCCGTTTCACCAACCAAACACGACCCTCGTGGTCGCGTTCAACCAAAACATGACCCTCAGGGGTCTGTTTCATCATTTAAACATAGACCTCGGCCTACTGTTTACAAATCAAAATGCGACCCTCGCGTTTCTCTTCAAGAACGCGACCTTAACGTTGTTCTTCAAGAACGCGATCATCAAGAGGTCCGTCAAGTTCAAAATAGTCCACATGGGTTTAAAATCCACGTTCGACGAGAACCAATTTTTCCCACCTAAGGGCAGGGGGTTCCATCTCCGCCTCCACGCCCAGGGAAAGCTTCCTCCCAAGTTCCTGATTTGCGGGAATTATTGTCAAGAGGAAAACCAGCGCAGCAAGCAGCTCACTCATGCCAATGTGAGAGGCTTATCTCTGCAGTTCTTTCAGAATGCCATTGTTGCGCATCCGTACCTCGACAGTCTGTATTCGATAGGTTGACAAACATCGTTAGACCTACCAAACGACGACGTCAATACAAAAAGAAGACAACCGAGACTGAATACCCCGAAGTCACTATAAATGTGATAGGTAGAGGAAAGGCTTCAAATCCCAGTTTTGAGGAATCACGAAGAAGTCATTCCCCGACTGTTCGAGAAATTTGTGACGAGTTCAAGGGAGTGTATCGGCATACTCGGACTCGAACAGGAGCCATTCGCTCGGTTAACTACCAAAGACTAGCCAAGGGGATCGTTTCTGACGACGAACACTCGGCAATTGTCGAAACTCAATCTTCAAGCTCTGTTGTGGCTTGTGAAGTTTCCTTACATAGCAGGAAATCCTGAAGACCTAGCTAAGAGAGTAGACGAACATCATGTCATGCTCCAAGCAAAACAAGAGACACTCCTTCAAATGAAGGATATGTTGGCCCAGCTCCTTACCGAAAAAGGCCAAAGACCTGAATCTTCCCGAAGAACCACATCAAAGGGAAAGCAAAAAGCGGATGAACATTCGGATCGAGAAACTCACAACTTGGAATCCTCCTCGGAAAACGAGAAGGAGACAGAAAAGGAACTGCATCCTCAGTCTGCTAAAGTGGACAAACTGGAGGCTCGCCTCAATGCAATCGCCAACAGAAGCGAGCTTCGCGAAGAAGGGGTCGTGCGGCCTTATCCCGCTGAGTGGGACACAACCCCTTACCCACCGAAGTTTAAGGCACCTACCTTACAACCGTTCGATGGCACCGGATCACCGAATCAGCACATCTACTACTTCAAGTCACAGACTGGAGATGTGGTAGCGAACGACGCCATTCTGACCCGGCTATTCATCGGTACCCTCAAGGGTGTCGCCTTTGAGTGGTTTATGAAGCTGCCTGCTGGATCTATTCAGAAATGGGTAGATTGTAGACGTCTAAAAATGCCTATAGATTCACGTACGTAGCTAGAGATGAAGAGGAGACAATGAACATCACTGCTTGAGTCACAGAAGCATAATTGACGTTGATGAGTGCATGAAGTAAGTCGACGAACCGTGTGAAACAACAGAACTGCAGAATAATAAAGATACGAACTGATCGGGAGCTACCATTCGCTTACGAAAGATGAAACACCCCTCATGTCCCATCTACTCTACATGTGATTCAACCATGGGAGCTCGTAGATCTCTTTGTCGGTTTTCCTACACACTTTGAATCGCGTAATTCTGAGTTCAAATGATAAAGATACATCGATTTTGACCGGGGCGCGCCTGAACGGTGCCCAGGCCTTGGCGAAGACACTACGAGTGTCTCGGCCGAGGTTGAGACACCCATGGTGTCTCGACCGTGGCCGAGACACTCCAAGTGTCTCGGCCGTGGCCAAGACACTACGGGTGTCCACAGACCCAAAAACGTAGTTTTAAGATGTTTTCAACCGTTAACCGTCTAGATTTATTCCAACTGATCTAATGTTATTGTAGAACATGATAAAGTGGTTATAACTAAGGATAAGAGTGGATCGACCATTCTTATCTAAAAATAGAGCTCTCGAAACCTATAAGTATAGCCTTAGGGCCTTTATTTGAATGAATCTGGAATTCTCGAGCGTTGGCGAAGCCCTACTGAATCAGAGACTAAGGAGCACGAATTTCAGAGAGGATGAGGAGATCGGATCGAGTTCTTCGACATAAGAAAGAGGAGTTCGTCAGATCCATAGCTTGGTTCCTTCCCTTGAGATCATACCTAGCTACGATCTCGAGAAGAGTGGTTATCTCGCTATTATCGAGATAATTGCTTCGGTTTCTTGATTCATTCACGAATCAACAAAACTCCAGATTGATCTGGTCGCTTGGTAGTCCATGGATATTAACATTCCTGGCATAGGCAAAGATCTCACGCAAGCAGCGGTAGATAAATGTCCGTTGTGTTTATTTGAGAAGAGTTATAATTTTCTTTATTTTATTATGTAGGAAGATCTTATAAAAAGATCAGACTTTTAAACTTATTATAATGACTAAAGCTGTAATAAGTTGCACTATGAAAACATTAACTTTCCACCCAAACAGTCTTCAGTCTACAAAGTGTCAAAGAAGGATGCGAACGAGCAGGAGGCTCATATGATGCAAGATACCTTGATCCTTGCTATGGATAGTGATTCTGATTCATGGGTAATTGATTTAGGAGCCTCTTTCCACGCCACTGCTAATAAGAAGCTTCTTCAGAACTATGTAGTAGGGGACTTTGGAAAATTATATTTGGGGGACAACGAACCTTGTACTATTGTTGGAAGAGGCGACGTACAGATTCATATGAAGGGCTCCAAGTGGAATCTGAAGAATGTCAGACACATACCAAAGCTGAAGTGGAATCTTGTTTCGGTTGGCCAGCTTGGAGCAGAAGGATATGTTTCAACATTCACTGAGGATTCATGGAAAATATCCAATGATACTATGGTGGTTGCCCGAGGTAACAAAACAGGAACTCTCTACCTCACTTCACATGCGAGTGATACCCTCGCAATTATAGCTAGCAAGGAGAGTGCAGATCTGTGGCACAATAGGCTGGGACACATGAGTGAGAAGGGTATGAAGATTCTATACTCACAGGAAAAGCTAACCGGCATTGATTTAGTGAAAGTTGGTATCTGCGAGGACTGCATCTATTGGAAGCAAAAGAGGGTCAGCTTTCAGAAGGATGGAAGGCCACCTAAAGCATAGAAGCTAGAGCATACTCATACAAATGTATGGGGCCCAGCTAGTGTGTCTTCTCTTGGCGGTTCGGTGTACTATGTCACCTTTATCGACGATCACTCAAGGAAGGTGTGGGTATACTTCATGAAACACAAATTAGAGGTGTTTGAGATCTTCAAGAAGTGTAAAGTCATGGTGGAGAACAAGACAGATCTGAAGGTGAAGTATATAAGATTAGACAACGATGGAGAATACGAGTTGGAGGAGTTCAAGAGGTTTTGTGCTCTAAATGGTATTCGTTTGGAGAGGACTATTCCAGGAATGCCGTAATAGAACGGCGCTGTAGAGAGGATGAACATGACATTGATAGAGCGTGCGAGGAGCATGCATCTACATGCAGGTCTACCCAAGACGTTTTGGGCGGATGCAGTGCATATGACAGCTTACCTGATTAATCATGAGCTATCAGTTCTGTTGGATTTTAGGATTCTAGAAGAGGTTTAGAGTGGTAATAAGGTTAATCTCTCACACTTGCGAGTATTTGGCTGTGTGGCATATATTTATATCAGCGACTATGTCAGGGACAATCTAGAAGCTAAGTCACAGAAATGTACATTCATTAGATACGACATTGATGAGTTTGGGTATCGTCTATGGGATGAGAAGAATAGGAAAATCATCAGGAGCAGAGATGTGATATTTAATGAGGAGGTGATGTACAAGGACAAGGACAATGTCAAGGATAGCCAAAGCAGTGGGAGAAGTACTACGGATGTAGGTGGATCCGAGTATATGGATTTAGAGGAACTTCCAGATAGGGGCGACAATGTTAGTTCTGACCAAAGAACAGAGGAGGCTCCAGGTGAAGAGATTACTACCCAGGGCGTGGAGCTTAGGAGGTCATCCAGGGTACCCAAACCGAATCACAGATATCTCTCATCACTAGATTATTTACTTTTGATAGATAGCAGAGAATCAAAATGCTATGAGGAGGCTATACAAATGAGTGAATCTCAGCAGTGGGAACATGCGATGTAAGAAGAGATGAATTCTCTACACACTAATGAGACATGGGAGTTAGCCTAGCTACATGCACAGAAGAAAACCTTACATAATAAATGGGTCTACCGGGTTAAGCAGGAGAGTGATGAAAGCAATAGGTATAAGGCCAGATTAGTCATGAAGGGGTTCTAACAGCGAGAAGAAGTAGATTATACAGAGATATTTTCCCCTGTTGTGAAACTTACAACCATCAGAGTGGTGTTAAGCTTAGTACCTACAGAAGATCTTTACCTTGAGAAGTTAGATGTGAAGACTACCTTTCTTCATGGTGACTTGGATAAAGAAACCTACATAAAACAACATGTTGGCTTCATTGAAGAAGAAAAGGAAGAGATGGTGTGTAAGCTCAAGAAGAGCTTGTACGGATTGAAACAGGCTCTAAGACAGTGGTACAAGAAGTTTGACAACTTCATGCAGAGCAATGACTATAGAAGATGTAATTCAGATCATTATTACTACTTCAAGAGATTCGAGTCCAGCTATATCGTGTTATTATTATATGTTGATGACATGTTAGTTGCAGGACCGTGTTTAGAGGAGATACACGATTTGAAGAAGCAGTTGGCAAAGGAGTTTGCTATGAAGGATCTGGGTGCATTGAAGCAAATTCTTGGGATGCGAATTAGTAGAGATGAAGATGAAGGGACGTTAAAGCTGAGTCAAACTGAATACATCGAGAAGGTACTTCAGAGATTTAACATGCAGAATGCTAAGGTTGTTAGCACGCCCCTTGGAAGCCAGTTCAAGTTATACGAGGAGAAATCGCCCAAGACAGATGTAGAGAAGGAGCACATGAGTAGAGTGTCATATTCATTAGTTATTGGTAGTCTTATGTACGCAATGGTTTGCACGAGGTCGGATATCACTCATGCAGTGGGAGTTGTGAGCATGTTTGCAAGCAATCTAGGGAAGCAGCATTGGGAGAGCGTGAAGTGGATATTATGTTACTTGAGAGGGACTACGGATATGTCACTATGTTTTAGGAGGAATGAGTTGGTACTACGGGGATACGTGGATGCAGATTTCACCGGTGATCATGATATAAGACGAAGCACCATGTAGTATGTTTATACCTTAGCGTTGAAAGCAATGAGCTGGGGTCTCACGTCTGCAAAAGATAGTAACATTGTCCATGACTGAGGCAGAGTATGTCGCAGTGATTGAAGCCAGTAAGGAGATGATTTGGTTGACCGGGTGCCTGGAAGAGTTGGGTTTGAAGTAGGGGAATGGTGTTCTTTATTGTGATAGCCAAAGTACTATACACCTTACCAAGAATCTAGTATATCTAGCTAAAACGAAGCACATCGACGTACGATACCAATTCATATGCTCGCAGATTGAGGACGGTAAGTTACGATTGGAAAAGATTTTGGGGAGCCAAAATCCTGCGGATATGTTGACGAAAGCAGTGACTATCGACAAACTGGAGTTGTGCATAACTTCAGTCAGCCTTTACGCGTATGAGTCAAAGGTGGAGCCACACTAGGAGGATTGGCAGGATCGCCGATATGATGATGATTGAAGAATGTATTTACCCAGGGAGGAGAAGATGCTTGCGAAGATGGCAGGAGTTTGAGAGAGCTCGTTAATGGCGGTTTCATCTCCAAGTGGGAGATTGTTGGTTTTGGAAGTGTGAAAACCGAAACCTGAAACAAAACTACAAGTCTGGAAATTCTCGAGTCAGTCGACTGACATGGTGACTCCGGTCGACCGTAACGACTGTAGGAAAATAGCCCAGGAACTCACTCTGGTCGGTCAACCGAAGCAAGATGGCGGTCGACCGAGAGTGGTCATCCGGTCGACCGAAAACGTGAACCAAACCCTATAAGAAAACTACATTCTGGCCGGTCGACTGACACTCATGGTCCGATCGATCGACACTCATGGTCCGGTCGACCGAAGTTAGTTTTTCCAGTTTGCTAATTCGTTTTGGAAAGTGTTTTGGGCAAGGATCCTATATATACCTAAACGTTTTTAGGGTTTGTAGAACACATGAAAAAGAGGGTTTTGAGAGGATTCTTTCAGAGAGATCTTAGAGAGATAAAAATCTATTTGTAGACATTGTAATCTTATTCAATTAATGATGCGGCATAAACATGTAGCAAAAATGTTGCAAGTGCACAACCGTGTCAAGTTATAGTATAAAGATATCGATCCACGAGGCAAGTGTTTTGTAGGAGAAAATATAAAATCGGTTCTTATGTTGTGTGCGTGACAAATAGGAGTGATGAGTGAATGTGATTGTGGAGAGATGGAGAGAATGAAAATGATTGTGTAAATGAATATATTTGAGAGTGGAAGTGATAATACAAATGTGATCAACAAGGCAAGAAGGAAAAATCAAGAACAAATAAAAATCAAGAATGTAAAGATAGCGGATTCAATTAAAGATATGGGTAATCTAGAATTGAATCCACTTCTTAGAAAAAGGTGATCTCTAGAGGGTTCTAACCTAAAGGCGAATCAAAGAAATAAAAATGAACAAAAAGGAAAACTAAACCCAAGAGGGTTCTAACCTCAAGGTGAATAGTACAAAAAATTAAAATCTAACTATAAAATAAATTGCAAAATCTAAACTACAAAATAAATTACAAGAATTAAATGCAAGAAAATAAATCTACTCTATAAGCATGAAATAAATCTAATCTATAAGCATGAAATAAATTTAAGGCAAGAGGGTTCTAGCCTCTTGGCTATTTAAACAAGAAAATAAAATCTAATTACAAGCATGAAAATAAATCTAAACTAATAAGCAATAAAAGAGAAATAAGAAAAACAAACCTTCAAATTAATATCCATCTTCATCTTCATCTTCATCATCCAACAAAGTGAAGAAGAGAAAAATTTAAAATGGTGAAAAAATTATTTTATTAATTGTAACAAAAAGTTATAAATTTGGAAGGCCTTTTCAATTAAGAGTAGCCCTTCTCTCCAAAAGGAGTTATAAAAAATTTCACAACTCTAACCCCTCACTCTCTACCCCTATTTATAGTAAACATCAATGAATAAGAGCCCTTGAATTGAATCCTTATCCAAAACCATCAAAAATCAGCCATTGATCTGTAACTGAATCGTAGCCATTGATACCAGCATCGATGCTGGCATCGATGCCGGTATCGATGCCTGCATCGATGCTGGCATGTGCAATGAAAAATCTGCCTCCACAGATGGCTTCGTCTCGTCGAGATAAGCGATTTTCATATATTATATGTTAAATTCCGCCTTCCGGATTGAGAGATATCGTCATTTCTTTGCGGCCAATTATCTTGAATATATTTTATTTTCATATTTGATTTTTTTATTTTTCTCCGGCTTCTACAAGCTACTCGGCTTGATTCTGGGCTTGGGATTTTTGGCTCTTGCTTGTGTTCTTCATTTAATTCATGAGCTTTTGTTGAGAGATGAGATTTTTGGGCTTTATTCTTCATTAACCTGCAATTAAAGATAAAAACAATTATTAATAATATATTTATTCATTAAAAATAGATAATGAGGGTATAAAATTGTAATAAAATATGATTATCAATTAATCAAAGAATTGTGTGATGTGGCTCCCGAGGACGTAGGCACGTTGCCGAACCTCGTTAAATCTGGTGTGTTCCTTCTTGTTTATCTTTCCTATAATTATTCTTTTATTTTTGATGATTTTTCTACTTGCTAAACTCTTAGCCCAGTGTCCAGAAGGGCACGAGTTCGATTGATTGATTGTTTCGAATCCCCAACAGATGAATCTTGAAAATAAGCTTAAAAATGAAATTACTTTGGTGCCCTTATTTAAAATTTGTACATGAACGGCTGATAACGTTCCCTGTAGATAATAATATATAAAGGTCGTTGTCATTATGTCCTAACTAGTAGCAAGTTGTATGACATATTACATTATTATCTATAATTAACAATTGACAGATTTAATTACTATAAGGTAAATACGTGAGCAATTACTTTTAAAGTAGTTCTCCTCCTTGAGTTGAATCTTCACTGTTATTATACGCATTTTCAGCTTTATTGAAAATTTAAGTTCAAAAGACAGACCAGCGTTAAGCACTGTCGAAATCAAAAAGAAACCAGGGCAAATTGTGTGACAGAAGCGATGGCATTAAAATGTAACAGACAGAGATAACAAGATAAAGAGAGGATTTAATTTAACTCTAGCAGCTGAAAACCGATACAAGAAGGAACTAGTTTGAGAGATTTTTCTTTTTTCTTTTTTTTCTTCTTTAAATGGAAAACTATCTTGAGAAATTATATTGGTTTTCTAAATAGATTTATTCTAATAAAGAAGAATTACATTCAAAGCTAATCAGATGGGTTTCTTTATGAAGACTCGCGTTGAGAGAATTTTGATTCTATGATTCAATACATTAGGGTTTGAGATTGGAAGAAAAGGACAAATAAATAACAAATGCTAAATAGAAACTCTACAAAACAATTTTTATTGGCCACATAAGGCTGACGGCCCATTCCATAGTTTTTGTAGTAGGTTTATATAGAGAGCCTGTTTTGGTTGGTTTATAATAATAAAAAAAACATAAAACCAGTTTTCATATCCGAAACCCTTTTTAAAAGGGTTTTGCGTAGTTTAAATGGAAAAGAGTTTTTAATGTTTAGTTTATCATCATAAAATCAACCATTTAAATGATTTCCATCCTTCCTCTAGTTTGGATATATGAGAATTTATAAAAAGAAAAACAATTTTCATGAAATAACTTTCTTCAATTTCTTTTGTTTGTTTGGTTTGAAAACATCATTGGAAATTTTAGTTTTTGGTCACCATGGTTACGTGGTACCATTGGCATTTATTTTGTTGTCATATATTAGTTTCCTAACCATTTTGAAGCTTTTAGCGTGGAAATGGTTTTTAGTTAGGGCTGTTAATCGGTTTGAATGGTGCGGTTAATAGGTGACACCGAACACCAAACCGATCTATTTTTTCGGTTCGGTTCGGTTTGGTTTTTCACTTATTTTTTCATAAACCAAGTGTGTTCGGTTTAGTTTGGTTTGGTTTTTCTCTGGTTTATATCGGTTTTTTTCGGTTATTCTATAAAGAAAACAAGTCTAGAAAAGTAGAAAGTAGAAATGTCTCATATTACATAACCGTTTTTGAAAAGAAAAGAAAAGAAAAAAAATGAAAAAGGGCAGCCCACAATGCCACATAACAGTTTTTTAAAGGAAAAAAAAGCGATGAAAAACTAGAATAGCAGAAACATGTAGATGATAGATCATCACTTCAAGTTCAGCAGCAAGCTCCTCCATGACCAACATTTGGGGAAAGGGAAAGCTACAGTACCACGTGACAGAAGGGATTTCTTCGCCGGTGACGAGAGAACCCAAGATTTGGGGCCGATGGACAGGAGAACCCTAGATTTGGGGGTGATGGACGAGAGGGGACGAGACGGAGCGCGAAGGACCAAAAGCTCGTTGGGTTTGGGACTTTGGGGGGGATGGATGAGAACTCAGATTCTCAGAAGCCCTAGAAATATAATTAAAGTCTAATGTAGACTATGTAGTAATGTTGGAACGCAGGCCAAGGCCATCCTTTTTTTGGGCTTCATTTAAGCCCAAGTTTGAAGTTTCTACATAAAATTTTATGTATATTAATAATATATATCAATAAATAATATAATTTCCTTACAATATATATAATCGGTTTTTCGGTTCGGTTTCGGTTTCCAGACATCCGAAACCAAAACCACACCAAACCTTTTGGTTTTCGGTTATTTTTTTGCGGTTTGGTGCGGTTTTTTTCTTTCCTCGGTTTTTCGGTTATGGTTCGGCTTTGGTGTGGTTATTTTTTCGGTTATCGGTTTTCAAGTTACAGCCCTAGTTTTAGTGTTTTGTGGAGGTAGAATATGGTTTCTGCGCCACTTTTCTTAAATTTTTTTGTTAAACCAAACACAAAACAGAAAATCTATTTAGCCTTTAATTTACTACTATCAACTTGTCAGGTCATGGAAACCTTTTTTCGGATTTTTTTAGGGGCTGTTTGGTTCTCTATTATAAGGGGTGGAAAACTTAGAAAACCCCTCCACGTTAGATTTTTAGTCCTCCACGTCAGATTTTTAGTCCTCCACGTCAGTTTTTTTGTTTCCGTCCATTTCTTTGTGTCGCTTTGGTTCGCTCGGATGGAAGAGGGAAAACTCTGCTGAAGTCGCTGTCACCTCAGATTTTTTTTCCTCTCCGATTTCCTTCCCCAACCGAGTGAAATTGATGAAAACTCTGTCACGTCAGCTTTTTTTTCTTCTCTGCTTTGTTTACAAAAGTTTTCCTTTTTTTTTCTATGCGAACCAAACACATGAAAAACAAATACATTGGTTTCTCACCATTTTTTATGTGCGAACCAAAGCAAAACAATCTATTTCTCGGAAAAGTTTGAAAAACTCAAAACTTGTATTTTTTTACATGGAATTGCATTTCCCTATATCAAGGAAACGAACCAAACAGCCCCTTATGAAACAAACAACATAAGTTAGAAACAATAATTTTCAACCTTGTCAATTAGGAGATTCTCTACTATAAATTGACTTTCACCACGTTACCATGGGTTATTAGACATTTTACACAAAAATTAATATAAACATTTTTTATTAAATAAAATTGTCTAAAAAGTTTAAAAATCACAAGAAAAATATTACAACTATATAAATAAAATTTCACAATAGTTAATTCATAAATAACTTTTGATAATATAGATAAGCTCCTATTGCTTTAAAAAAAAATATATGAAACCTCCGTAATATATAGTAATTTTTTGAAAAACCACCATGAAATTTTTAAGATTTTATAAAACCATCATGATAATATGCACTATTAACAAAGCGTTACCAACTCAGAATTTCTATTTATAATCTGTTAAATAATATGCTGGATTATTTGTACAAAACCACCACAAAAAATTTAGTTTTCATAAAACAACCATGATAATATGCACAATTAGCAAAGTGTCACAAAGTCATAATTTACATACATATTTTATAAAATGAGAGTATGACTTGACATAAAAACCAATCTAGTTCAAAAAGAACTGAATTTGTAGTAGGTGAGAGGTTGGGTGTTTGGAAGGTATTAAAAGGTTCGAGGGAGTTACAAACTTTGCGAGGTATTTTTTTATTTTTTTTAATTTTTTGGAGAAGAAACTATAATAAAAGGGAAGTGCATAAACTGTAAGAGCATTTTTTAGCCTTAGTATATTATTTACTGAACAAGAACGGAAACTATGGCTTCACGGCACTTAGTTACCAATGCATACTATCATGGTGATTTTATGCATGATTAAAATTTCATGGCGGTTTCTGAAAAGTCACTATATTTTATGATAGTTTAATATAAAAAGTCATATTATTTAATAGAATGTGGATGAAATTTATGGGTGATAGCAATTTGGTAGTAGTGCATGTTATGGTGATTGATCATATTATTTAATAGAATGTGGATGGAATTTATGGGTGATAGCAATTTTGTAGTAGTGCGTAGTATGATGATGGTTTTACGAAAACTTAAAATTTCATGGAGGCATCATGAAAAACCATTACATTTTATGGTAGTATCATATGAAAAGCCAATAATTTATGATTTTTTAAAAAAAATCACCATTAGTTATGATAGTCTTACGAAGTTTACCATTAAAAGAAGAGATTTCAAATTCGAGATTATATGCTCGAAAAATGCTTACTACACTACTCTTTCCAAACTACTCTATACTACTACAGAGAAGTTTTGGCTCTTGTTGATGTTCTAGTGATCATACAACCAGTTATATTCGTGTTTGGATAAATTTGTTGAGGATTGATGAAGGGGCCGATTTCTTCCCAGACTTTATGTCTTGTTCTTGAATTGGGGTATCTGAAAAATTTGCACAAGTAGAGATTTGTAAGAGGGTGGGGTTTGGTTCCTCCGTTATTCCTCCGACGATCAAGTTAGCTGATGAACTTGAGTTGGGTTTTAAAGAGTTGTAATTCTTGTGTGTATGCAGTATGATTTATAATTTTAGAAGATTTACCAGAATCCAGAATTCGGTCCTCGCCCTAGTTGAACTAATACATGTATTTATACTAAGATGGCAAGGGTAAATTGATCACTTTGGCTGAAAGAAGAAAGGTGGTAGCGAAGAATAGGCTGGCGACCACGTCGGTTCTTGCTTTATAGGTGTCGACTAGCGAGTGGAGGGAAGGTTGCTTCGGCTAGCAAGTGGAGGGAAGGTCGCTTCGACATTAAATATGAAGAGACTGGTGGCATGGCAGGGCCCACGTGGTCCGATGAGTCATGAAGACTATTTGGGCTAGAGTCATGATGGCACATGCCAATCATTAAATACGATGTTGACACGTTGTCATAGAGGGAAAGGCTCAAGATGAAAACAGCCCTTTAGCTTTGTCAAAAAGTAACATCTTTCAAGTTGACTTTGCAAGGTGTCTGGCAAGTGGTCGAGTGGACTCGTGGCTAGTTGTATTCAATAGAAGGGGTCGACATACACCGCCTTTCGTGTCGACATACACCGCCTTTCGTGTCGACACTAAGGTGTGCCATCAAGTCATGTCGGCTGAGTTGTCGTCCCTAATTGCCTCTGGCCACCAAGTTGATTAGGGCATAACTTGTAGAAGTACACTTGTCAGCTACTTGGTATTGAGTTGTATTTTAGCGAAAATGTGAACACCATAAAAGTTTATTTTGGAAAAACATGGGTGCTTTGAATAAGAACTGATAAGTCATTTCAGAAGTGACGTGGCTAATGTCACCACACGTCCGCTTTACTGCTGTAGCTCTGCTTTTTTGACAGATTGCGGGCTACTTGTGATAAGTGGGTCACGCCTCGATCTCTGAGGGTTCTTTGAATTCTGAAAATAAATCATGGCAGCTGGATATAGTTGGATCTGATGGTTCAGATTCTGACAACTGTAAAGTCAACTATCTATATATAAGAATATGGCCATAAGAGTGGTGGCTATCGTCTTTTGAAATCCCCCTTAGAGAATTGTTTATCTTCTCCATTCATTTCCTCTAGAACTCAACTCCTCAATTTTCAATGGCTTCCGAACCCGTTGATCGACGAACCCTCCTAGAGAGTGTTTGCTCCAAAGTGTTCCACAAAAGAAGACACTTCCTAAGAGGTTTGATATTCCTAAGGGATACGATCTGCTGGCTCTGACGGCGTCAGAGGCTATTTTCGACCATTGGTTAGAGCGGAATCCGCTCTATGTGAGGCATTTGGATTGTGGCTTACGGTTACCACTGTAACCCTTTCTCAAGAAGTTGTTTGAGGTGCTCGGGGTATCGCTGATGCAATGAAGCCAAACGCCATCACCATTCTTATGGGATATGTGGTGATCTACCACTAGCTAAGGATAAATCCCTCATTGCTCATTTCCACTTTTGGGGCGATTAGTGGTCGTGAAGGTGAACCAGAATGAGGCCCACTACCACTTCCAGATGATGGGGAAGTTTAGGTTAATCACCGGCCTTCCAGATTTGCATAAGGACTAGAAGGAAAATTTTGTTTGGGTCGTAGGGACTACCTGGAGTTGGGTTGCGCCGACTAGCCCCAAATAAGGAGGGATGCTCTTATAGGCTAGTTGTCTGCTACTGAGAAGATTGAGCTTGATCAAATTAAGGCGTATAGTGGCTCTAGGCGATTCAAAGATTTGCTCGACAAGTCAGTTCTGTGGGTCGTCAGGGTGTCGGTCATGTCTTTCACCGACCGAGATTATGATAGGGCCTTGACTCTCATTGTAGGGTCAGGGGAGGTGACAGCGGCGCCTACGGCTCCTTTGGCTAATCCACAATAGGAGTCGTCTGCTAGGCTGGCCAAGCATCTTCGGCGAGATGTTCCTCCCATGGAGGCAGAGGTAGCCGAGGAGGAGGCTGTTCCCTCCCTTGTTAATAGACAGAGGAGGAGGGGTATGAAAAGAGTACCTCAAGCGACGGCTGAAATGGCCGAGGCTGATGTCGTCCACTTGGACGAGTTAAGGGGTGGGTCATCCCCTAGAGAACTAACTGAGGCTTCTCAAGAAGAGAGAGCCGAGGCAGGAGTGCCTACTGGAGGAGCATCGTCTGGTCTCCATCGTGAGTCGACTTGACAGGAAAAGGAACCAGTTTAGGAGGAGAAGACAGAGCCTTCCATTGGGCTGGAATACCCTTTTCCTCATAGGATTGTCGACATCGGGGAGGAGAAATGGGATGCAATGAGGAAATACCTCATTGGACTCACTAGGATCGGCGCTCGACACGGACAGGAGCCTAAGCCAGAGTTCTGCTTCGAGGCTGAACACCACCTCGATGCCCAAGGGACCATCCTAGGGTCTCACCGAATCTAGTCAAGGGTGGTTGACCAATTCCTTCTTCCTCAATATGAGAAGTATCTCCAGGGGGTTCCCGACATTGGCCTCCATCAAACCCTTCGCAACTACTTTATTCGAGGTGCTCTATTGGAGCATGAGTTTTATGGTCAGATGGAGCGGATCTAGACCGAATATCACAAGCTCGTTGGGGATGTTACCTCTTTGAGGGCCGAGAAAGGAGTCAGCTCAAAGCAAGCTATTGAGGCATCGGCCCCAAGTGCTCCCGAGATCGACAGGCTCAGGCAAGAGGTGGAGGAGAGCCAAAAGAAGGCTAAAATAATGGAGGAGGCCCTTAGAGAGAGGGATCGTGCTGAGGTGAGGGCAACAATGGAGAAATATGCGGCGGTGCATGTGAGGCGTCGACAGGGCGAGGAGCATGCAATGCTCGTCAAGCTTAAAGAAGAGGTGTAGGTGTTAAAAATTGCCTATAGGTTACCGCACACAACTCGAGGTGGAGAGAAGATGATGAACATCATTATCAAAGTTAAGGAGGATTATCTTACGTTAACAAATGCATGAAGCAAGTTGACCAGGCAAACAAATCAACGAGACGGTCAAATGATGATGAAACAACTCGACCGGGAGTAACATTTCAACCGCAAAGGATGAAGCGTTACTCATGTATCACTCATCCCATGGGTGTCTCATTAATGGAAGGTTGTAGATTATTTTACGAGCTTTCTAACGTATCCTAGATAACTTCATTCCGAGGTCAGATGAGAGAATTAGAGGCAAAACAGCAGAGTCAGTCTAACTGTCTCGGCCATGGCCGAGACACTCCAAGAGTTTCGGCCAAGGCCAAGATACTTCGGGTGTCTCTCAGCCTAAAAATGTTGTTTCGAAGCTGTTTTGTTCGTTAACCATTTGGATTTTGCTCCAACTAATCTGAAGCTATCCTAGAACGTGGTAAAGTGGTTATAACTGAAGATAAGAGAAAATCAGCCATTCTTATCTGAAAACAGAGCTCCCGAAGCCTATAAACACTGCCCTAGAGCCTTTATTTGCACAGATCTAGAATTCTCGAGCCTTGGCGAAGCCCTGCTGAATTAGAGACTGAAGAGTTACGAATTTTAGAGAGGAGGAGGAGATCTCAGCGAATTCTTCGGCATAAAAAAGGAGAGTTTGACAGATCTGCAGCCTAGTTCTTCCCTTGAGATCGCATCGTTGCTGTGATCTCGAGAAGAGTGGTTATCTCGTTGTTACCGAGATAATTACTTTGGTTTCTTGACTCCTTCGTGAGTTAACAAAATCTGCACTTTGATCTGATCCAAGGTGGTCCACGGATAAACCCCGGCACAAGTAAAGATCCTACACAAACAGCGGGTGATAAAAATCCGTTGTGTTTATTTTGACGAGAGTTATAATTTTTTATTTTCATTGTGTAAGAGTCTTATAAAAAGACTATCTTTTTGTTTTCATTGTAACGAATGTAATTGTAATGAATACATCAATGAAGATGTCAACTTTCACACCAAACAAGCTGGCGACCACAGTGGGAGCCAACAGCCTTACTGCCAAGGCTGTCATATCACAACCGACGATCAAGATCCTTATGGCTGAAGAGGTCGAATACGAGTTCGACCAATAGAAGTTTGTGAAGTACGTCTCCTTCTCCTCCTCCAGATCCTCCTCTCCACGCAAGTGTAGGAAGGTCTCCTCCTCCAGGAAGATTCGCTGATCTTCAGATTTTAAGACCCAAGAATATGATCTCCCCGCTATCACTGTTACAGTTGCACCTCGCAACGATCCGCCGGCGTGCAATGAAGCCAAAGGCGCAGATCCGGACACCGCCTCCATTAAGGAGTTGATTGTTGAAGGCGCGCCAACTTTATCAAAGAGGGCTCGTCAGAGGCGTCGCCAACGTCTCACACGCCAATTTGCTAAGACTTTGGAGCAAGTGGATTGGCTCTGCTACCAAGCAGATCTAAAGTCCAGAAGATGTTAAGTGGCTAAACCATCGCCACAACAAGCTTCGGGATTCTTCTCCAAATCACCTACTAACGAATAGATTCGTGTCAAACAAAACCGTTCCACTACGGAGGATCGTATTTAGAAGCGCCGCGTACTTCTTGTGCATGCCCGGATCCTTGTGTGAAAAGCACAAGAAATACAGAAAAAATAGGCGGTTAAGAAATCTCCCAAGTGTAAACGGGTTTGGAGGCCAAAGGTCAAATGAGCGCCTAAGGAAAAAGCAGACAAAGTTACTATTCAGCGTTCATTAACTTTAGACCTCGCTTCCTCTACTCCCGCACATCCGGCAAAGACCTACGGCAGCATGGATCTCTCTAAGTTCAAGATTCCATTAAACGATCGTCTTGGTCCTCTACACGAGGATCGAGGCAAAGTTCCGATCAAAGAATGTTTGGGCCCAGTGAATGAACCACGAGCAACTCATCGAGCTGGGGGTTGTACACGCCCTCGCAATAGTTCAGAGCCTTCTCATAAAGAGAAAACTCCTATAACAGACTGCCTTGGACTACATGTCAAAATCCAGGAGCCCGTTGAGGTCCCGTGCTCATGAAAGCATGGCTCCAAATATGTGACTCTTGAGAATGCCAACAAGGTAGTAAATCCTCAGAAGGAAACGTGTTTGTCAAATGACAACGTTATACCTGAGAAGTCGTGCCAACACATGATAGATTTATCCGGTCATCACGTCGATGAGTTGTACTATCAAGTTAGGGGTATGAACAGATCTCAAAAGAGAGATACCCGGGGGACAGACTTTCATTGTCTGCGCGCCAAACTTATCAAGGCAGTACTATCAGTGTGTAGCTTCCCTAAGACCGCTCCACAGAGTATCTCGGTATTCGAGAGGATCTACACTGAAGTGTCGAAACCATAATCAAGGCGTTTCCACAAAAAAAGATCGGTCGTTTGAGACGACGAACTCTCGGAAGTTACCATCAATATAGTTAATAAGGAAAAGTTTCCGATTGTTTCAAGCGGTTCTAGTCCCGACTTTTCTCTAGGAAGAGGAGTCAAATTAGGAATAGCCCAACTAATGTCTCGACTCCAGATAGAAGCTGTCTGACCTAAACAATCCATAGTCATAATTAACATGGCTGATAAGAGGAAGTCGACTCGACCTTCTAGTTCAGACCCTCTCATATGTTAGACCCTAGTGGGGGGTGATTAGGGTCTTATGCTAATCTAATCTGATTATATGCCAATTAAAATTAATTAACAAGCTATCCTAGTAAGTATGAAATACAACAAGATATATGAGCTAGGATAAGTAATATGAACAACAAGAAATATCCTAGCAATGAGATATAAGCAATATATGTGCAAGGATATATAAACTAACAAAGGTGATATAATCAAACTACAAATGTGATAGTGCAAAATAAACAATGCAAACACACAATATGATCACGGAGTTCGGACCTTCCGTCCTACGTCTCCGCTTCCCACTCTCGGGGAGAAATCCACTATCACAACTGGGTTTTCTACATTCACCCGAATAACGTTTACACCTCACACTCGGTTTTCTAGCTAACCGAAAACTTTACAATCACCACTCTTGCAATCCCACTCTACACCCTCTCAAGTGTTAAACTAGACGTGTCTCCCTCAAGTGCTTGGTTATAACCTCTCCCTAGGTTCGTCAACCGACGCCACTCCTCTTGGGACGATCCCCGACTCTCGCCACACACTTCTCTCGGTGTACAAGTGTATTACAAAGTGAATCTCACAATAAGGCTTAATAAAATAAATGTTTGTTCTCTACTATGGATGAGAACATAATGAAAGCTCACACTCAATTGTCACAACTCTCACCAACCCAAAAATATTATGAATGCAAATACAATAAGCTCAATTGGGTGTGTGTAACAATGAGATAAAATCAAACCTAACTCAAATAGCAAACTAGCAATAATAAGAATATGAAAATCAATAATAAAAGTGCTAGAGAAAAGAGTTAGAAAACTTCTCAATAGATCAAGAGGTAGAAGGAGAATAGTTGGATGCCCAAACACCAATAGATGATCTCCTCAAGCTCTTGTGAAATTGATTTCTCAAACTCAAACTTCCAAATGCTTAAAAGCTTCTTAAACACACTTAAACCAAACTAAAACCCTTGTTAAAACTCTTTTAAACTTGGTTAAAAACTCTCTTGGATGATGGAAAATAGTTATGGCAAAGAGGTATATATAGGCTTGAAGAAACCAACCCCAAAAACCCTAAAAAACCATTAAAAAACAAAAATCAGCAACTAGCCGTTACTGTGTAATGGTCGGCTACTACAGTAAATTCAGTCGACCGGTGCGGTCGACCGTGAGCCATATGCAAAGCTAAGTAACGTCCAGAGAGTTTGGCGGTCGACCGTGGCGGTCGACCGCGGGTACTGTAGTAGTGCGTATCAGTTTTGTAAAATCAATTAAAAATAGTAAAACACCTTAAAAAATTATGAAATTTTGTGGAAAGGTTCTAGACATGTAGAATAACATGTCAGAGAAATAATTTCTGAAAAAGCATTTCCCAGTTGAGAGAAATAAATGTTTGAATACAGATTTACAGTTTCTGAAAAACTACAGACATACACGATTTTGTAAAATCAATTGGGCATAGTAAATCAACTCCAAAAATAGTAAAATTTTGAGAAAAGTTTCTAAACATGTAGATAAATATTTCAAAGAAAGAATTTATTAAATATAACTTCCCATTTATGAAAACTTATCTGTTTTGTAAAACATGCACGAACATGTGCACGAACAAGAACATGATTTTGTAAATTCCATTAAACATAACAAATCAATTCCAAACTTGATGAAACTTTGCAAAATGTTTATAAACATGAAAACAAATATGTTACAAAAATGAATTTTTAATTTTCATTTCTCAATTGTGAAAACTCATTATTTTGTAAAAACATGCATGAATATGAATTTGTTAAGAACATGTTTTTGACAAAAAGAGTTTAAACGCATATTGAAACTTTATGAAATGTCTTCATAAACATTATAACACATGAATATAAAGTAAACATGGTCAATAAAATAATATCACAAAGTTTTCTCAAAATAGCTCATTTTGTGAGAAAATCCAATATTGTGTGTGTATATGATATTGAGCTTAGAGTATTAAACACACATAATATAAACCTATACTAAATATACCCAAGCTTGATAAAGGTCTTCAATGAGCATGACTTAGTAAACTTTACGGAAGAAGCTTGTAATTAGATCTTTAACTTTAATTGACGTTGCTTCACTCCACAATTCCGCCAACCTCCATTTGATATGATCGTTAAGGCTCGATTCCATCCATCCTCCAATTCGTTGTTTGCCTAGAATAAATAAAAAAACACAAATACTAGACAAACAACATTAGTGATAAATTGTTTGTTAAACATCATCAAAACAAGAAGGCCAACATCATATCGCATCGTCTAACTTGGCTACACGTAGATACTACCATGGACTATCAGAGGATGAATAGTGGATTATCCTCAGATGATAAAGCATCAGATGCTAACTCTACAGTCGCTTCTGATAATATGATATCCAGCCCAGGACAATCCCACGAGGCATTTATGATCAACACCGAGCAAATGAACAAGATTCTTGAAGATGCTTTGGCTAAGCAAAATAGAATTTTTTTTCAAGTTTGAAATGGACATGGCTATGCTACAGATGAAGAATGAACATGACCGACGGATCCAAGCTTTGTTAGGTCAAATCGGTGAATCTGTTCATCACAACAATACCTACCGGATAGGTGGCGATTCAGACATGGACGAACACATCAATGATAATAACCCTCCCACTGACCAAAATGCTGGGGGTGGCCCTACTGAAGATAACAACGTTAGGGGTGGTCCCACCGAAGATGATAATGTCGGGGGTGGCTACGTTGTTCCTCTCAGAAATCATCTAAAGCATGATACAGACGAGGACGAAAAGATGAAAAACCTTGAGGGAAAAATCAATGCCTTGATGTCCATTCAGGAGGTGAAGAAGACCGACATTCCATATCTCTATCGAAGAGAGTGGGAGTCAATCCCATATCTGACAAAATTTAACCTGATCAACTTCATGTCGTTCGACGGGAAGGGCTCCCCACTCAACACTTGATTTATTTCAAGTCCCACTTAGGAGTGATTTCTGGTAACGAGCCTTTGATTGTTCGGTTATTCGTTGGCACCATTTGCGGGTCTTCCTTCGATTGGTACCGTCGTCTCAAGCCTGGAAGCATCAATAGCTGGGACGATATGGAAAGCTTATTCCTCGGCAATTTCTTTGATGATGACACCAAGGTATCAATCAGGATGCTCTTTAAGGAGAAACATGAAGACAAAGAGACGGTCGACGACTTTGTCAAGCATTTTCAGAATAAGACGATAAATTGCCAAGATCCGGTCACAGAGGACTTCATCCTCCAAACCTGTCATAACAACCTGTCCATTGGTATCTTAGAAGTTATGGGAGTAGCACCATTCAAGACTTAGAAAGAGTTGAAGGTGCACGGAGAGCAGGCCGAATGCTTCCTCAGAAGGAAGAAAGCCGAGAGAAGCCAACCGGCGACCAATCCTCCGAAATCAAACTTCGCCTCCCGTGATAAGGGGAAGGCACCTACACTAGATGTTGATGTTAATCAGACGTTACAGTAGCAACCCCAGAAATAACAAAAGACTTCGGATCCGAGACTCTAAAAAGAGTACTCCTTCAAAGACGAAGATGTTCCAGCCATTTTTAAGTCCCTTCTTAAAAACAACAAGATCAAGCTCTCACCTATCACAAATCAAGAGGAAGCTAATAATACTTCAGATCCAAAGTACTGTGCGTACCATAGAAGGATCATTCATCTCACAAAGGCTTTCTTCGCTCTCAAATATAGCATCCAAGTCTTGGTTAAAGCCGGCGTCATAACGCTAGAATAAGCCAAATGATAACGCCTCACTCCAAAAAGTATATGAGTATAAACTGCTCCTTCTGAGACTCCGACGAGTATAAGAGTATAAACTGATTCTCCCATCACTCTAATAAGTATAAGAATATAAACTGCTTCTCTCTATCCTCCGATAAGTATAAGAGGTTAAACTGCTTCTCGCATTCCTCCAACAGGCACATAAAGTTAAACTGCTCCCTGCATACTCCAATAGGTATGTGAGTCTAAACTGTTTCTTACCTTTGACTTGAAGTTCCTAGAGAATTTTATACATACTATTCTTACGGATAACCCGATCATGCAACTTAGTACAATGTTAGGCCCAGTTTTGTAAAGAAACTAGGGGTGGATAATTCGTGTAATGGGAGGTTCCCAGAAGACTGTTATATGTAATATTCTTAGGGGTAACCCGGTCATTATGAACAAAGTGATAAACACTAAACTCTCGCTGTTAAAGTCCTCACAAAGCACTAGAAATTTTAATTCGAACGATCTATTGCGATTGTCAAATCCCCTTCGTGTCAAGATCTCGTCATTTGATATAAAAAAACCCCGCTGAGTGATTCGTACAAGTCAACACTCCCACCGTGATTTTTACTTTCACTCCCACTTAGTCAAACCTTTAAATAGTTAGGACCACAACCAAAATCCTCTCTCGATTCTTTCCATGAACGAGAGGTCCACAAATTAAACGATCAAACCTTTAAATAGTTAGGATCGCTCAAACCCCCCATTTAGCCAAACCTTCCTACAGTTAGGGCCAAAGCCAAAATCTTCTCTCGATTCCTTTCATGAACGAGAGTTCCACTTTTCAAATCGAGTGATCAAACCTTCCTACAGTTAGGGTCACCTCAAACTCCCGTTTGGTCAAACATTCCTACAGTTAGGGCCAAAACCATAATTCACTCACGATAAATAAGAAATTCACCTATAGTTCGGTAATCAAACCTTCCGACAGTTAGGATTATCCGAATCTTTTTAATTCTTAGAGTAGAGATCTCACTCTTAGTTTCACTCTTTAGATTCTTGAAATGGAGATCCCACTTTGAGTTTCCTTTGTAACTGTAGATAGAATATAAAATTCTTCCTCTCCAATATCGGGTTCATCTTTGTCCTAAGAGAAGATACTACATTTCAACTCCCAAAATCTGTGTCTCATACGTACGGGGAATTTTATCCCGAATCCGAAGAAAGGATAAGTCAACGCCTAGCACTTGTTGTCGATTTAGTCTTTCATCGATAGAAGAAGACACCAGAATCTAAGTCTGGAGACTTTTATCTCGAAGCCTAAGTAGGAATAAGTCAGCGCCTAACGCGCATTACCGGGTAGTCTATTCCCGTGAGAAAGACGAAGTCTACGTATTTAATATTGTAGCATTAGGAGAGTTAACTCTTTTAGCACAATATTACGTACAAAACAGATTTAAACAATCTTCATGCTAGCCAGACTTAAACAATAGTCGGTAAAGGCTAATCAAACCCGTTGATGGCTGAGAATTTGCCAAAAAATTCTATAAATGCGATAGTCACTAACGCACCAGCTTCGTTAGATGGTCCTGTGACTTGAGCATCCGACAACCTCAGGATAAGATCTATACCTGCAGATGAATTAGCTTTAATAGTTGGTCCTGCAGCCTCAATACTTGGGACCACCATACTCCAATGCCTTAAGAGCTCAAACTATGTAGACTCCAGTTAACGTAGGAGTATAAACTATGTTTACACCGGTTAACATGTGACGACGAAAGTCAACGCCGGTCAACGCGTTACAATGATGGTTAACACGTAACCTTAGGTCAACAACGGTCAACGTGCGGCAATGAAATTCAATGCCGGTCAACGTGTCGCAATGAAGGCCTATACCAGCCGACACATTGATAATTTTTGCCAAAACAAGGCTTTGATCAATTCCAGGTTAAAGGATAATCCCAGAGAGTTCAATCGTGATATAGACATGAATTCACGACGAAGATAATCAGTTCATAGTCGACTCAACGACATAAACTAAAACCAGAAACCAACTCACCAGTTTCGATTCAAGATTTCAACAATGGCTAGGCGATAAACGTAGCGCCGGAAGATTTTCAGCTATTCGTCAAAATATTGAATAAACTAAAAATGAAGAAGTCAAGAATTAAAACCAACTACATGTCCTTTTACACCGACTGAAAGTTGGGCCTATCACATCCAAAGTATTTTAGGCTTCTCTATAAAAGAAACGAGACTGAAACACTTTAGAGAGGGTATCGGTAGGCGTTAAAAATTACCTATAGGTTACCACACACAACTTGAGGCGGAGAGAAGATGATGGACGTCATTATCGAAGTCAATGAGGATTATCTGACATCAACAAATGCATGAAGCAAGTTGACCAGGTGAACAAGTCAATGAGACGGTCAAATGATGATGAAACAACTCGACCAGGAGTAACGTTTCAACCGCAAAGGATGAAGCGTCACTCGTGTCTCACTCATCCCATGGGTGTATCGCTAATGGAAGTTGTAGATCATTTTGCGAGCTTTCTAACACATCCTGGATAACTTCATTCCGAGGTCAGATGAGAGAGTTAGAGGCAAAACAACGGAGATAGTCTAACTGTCTTGGCCAAAGCCAAGACACTTCGGGTGTCTCCCAACCTAAAAATACTGTTTTGAAGCTGTTTTGCCTGTTAACTGTCTAGATTTTGCTCCAACTGATCTGAAGCTATCCTAGAATATGGTAAAGTGGTTATAACTGAAGATAATAGGAAATCGGTTGTTCTTATCCGAAAATTGAGCTCCCGAAGCCTATAAATACAGCCCTAGGCCTTCATTTGCACAGATCAGGAATTCTCAAGCATTGACGAAGCCCTGCTGAATTTGAGACTAAAGAGCCATAAATTTTAGAGAGGAGGAGGAGATCTCAGCGAATTCTTCAGCATAAATAAGGAGAGTTCGACAGATCTGTAGCCGAGTTTTTCCTTTGAGATCCCACTGTTGCTGTGATCTCGAGAAGAGTAGTTATCTCGTTGTTGCCGAGATAATTGCTTTATTTTCTTAACTCCTTCGCGAGTTAATGAAATCTGCACTTTGATCTGATTCGAGGCGGTGTACGGATAAACCCCAGCACAGACAAAGATCCCACATAAACAGCGGGTGATAAATGTCCGTTGTGTTTGTTTTGATGAGAGTTGTAATTTTTTATTTTTATTGTGTAAGAGTCTTATAAAAAGACTATTTTTTGTTTTTACTATAACGACTAAAGTTGTAATGAATATCTCAATGAAGATATCAATTTTCCCACCAAACAAGAGGTCGCCCACCATAAGTCCGAATCCTATCGCCAGGAGATTATCGACGAATATCGCCAGAGCTTGATTGGAAAAATTGAGGTGGCGATAACATGCAAAGCTGGGTATGATTACCTATCGGCGCAGCTCCCAGCAGAAATGAAGAATCCGCCCAATCGCTTTTACTATCCTCCTCTGGTTTCCTAGTGCTTGAATGAGTTGAAGGAGGTGGAAGCATTTGGAGGGGGACTTGATCTCGATGAGGAAGAGGGAGAGTCGGACGAAGGGGGAGACAATTCGACTCCTCCGCCGACTGCTCCTAGCAGCTCCTTGTCGTTAACTCTTAGCACAGGAATGGATTTCTCTTAGGCCTCTTAGGAATCTCTCATCCTTCTATTTTTTTTGTATATATTGTATACTCTGTAGCTTATAAATATATCTCATCGAATGAATGAAAAAATACTTTTGATCTTGAAATTGCTTTTACTGTGTTGTACAATTTCGATGTGTTTGCTGAGAGACTTGGCTTTTTCATGGACTTGAAAATCCTAACTGTTGATCCGAGGGTCGACTCGTCTTCTTGTTAAAAAAAATGTCTTAAACTCGAGTGATCGCCTGAAGCTTTAGTTTTTAGTCTAAGTATAGAACTAATAGAACTAATTGGGCTGACCGCTTGAGTCAAGTTTTGAACTTCTCGAGTCGAGTGCTTGAGCAATTCTCTTGAAGTCAACTATCGACTATCGAGGGTCGACTAGGACATGGTCGACTGCTTGTTTAATAAATGTTATTTAGCTAGTTTCTAGAAGTCTTTATTGGATAGGTGTAACGTTACTGTTCGAAACGATGCGATGCTTTGTCAGTTATCAGAAATTAATAATGACGCTTTGATTTTTGAGCGAACAGACGCGGATTAAAAAGGGAGTGGCGCTTCGAATCTCGTGATAGATGTTTGAGATTTTGAGATGAATCTCACCCGTTCATTTTGAAATGAGGCAACCGCACGATTAATTTCACGTGTCCCTTGAATGCTATAAATAGCCCAATAGGGGGAGAGAAGAACTCTTTACAGATATCTACTCAAAATATTTTCTAGTGCTCTTCTTCTCCAAATTTCCTCAAGCTCTCAAGAAATTTTCATGGCTTCTCAAGCTTCTGCCACTGGCCGCAACGAGGAGAGGATCACTCACCTTCGACCAATCCGCTCCAAAGTTTTGGTTAGAGCGCTTGAGGGATATTATGGGCTTTATGATATCCCAAGGGCATTTACACTGGTGGCGCCAAACAGGGATGAGCTGGTGTACTTCCATAGCCAAAATATGGCGCCGCTATATCTGGCCCATCTCGAATATGGACTCCGGCTGTCGCTGCATCCCTCCATTAGGGACATTTGCATCGCTCTTGGGGTTTCCCCCACTTAATTCACCCCAAACGTTATTGGGGTATTGGTGGCCCTTTTGTGGTCATTTTCCACCGCGTCGACGTAGTGCCGACTCTGCGCATGTTCGGGCATTTGGTCGGTGTTAAGTTGACAAAAAAGGATTCACACTACTTCCATTACAGTGGCAAATTCATGTTTGTCACTGATGCTCCCAAGTCCAATAGGGTTTGGAAGAAGCACTTTGTGTTGGTATTTGGCGCCGACGCGTCCTTGCCTACCCTAATGGGCCTGAAGTGGCCAAGGATGTATTGAGGTCGATTCCCCTCATCCATGATGAGAGGCGACAGCTGGAGAAGATCTGCTCCAATGCCGGGTCTCGAGAGAGGAGCAACCTTTCTGATTTGGTGTCTCTTTGAGTGGTGCACGTGTTGATAACCCCGCCTACTAAAGCCGAAAAGGCTAGGGCAAGTCTGCTGGCGCTCCCTCTTGGAGACAATCACCAGAGATAGTCTAGGGGCGAAGACTCGGGCTGTGCCGCTAGACCCTAAAAAAGGTTGAGGGGGAGCTCGAGCCTGAGGACACGGTCGGCTTGAAGTTGCAGGTGGCCGAAATTGCTGCACAGCTGGCGGGGCAACGAATGAGGATTAAAAAGTTAGCGACCAAACTCCAGGTCAAACCAGCTACAGAACAGCGGCCGATCGAGGAGGAGTCGGCCGCCTAAGCTAGTCGGCATGATGATGTCGTCATCATCGATATTCCTTCCTCTCCTGTGCTTGGGGAGACGACCCTAGCAGCTGAAATTGCTGAAGTTAGGGCCTCTGTTGACGAGGAGGTTGGGCCGAGCTCTAGGCATGAGCCGTCCCATAGAATAGGCAAAGAGCCTGTTGGGACATCTGGGGTTGCCGAGGAGCGAACAGCGCCTCTACCAGAGTCAAGGGCAGGGGAATTCGCTGCGGAGCAAGAGGGCTTCTGGCCCTTTTGCCATTGGGTTTCAAATCTTAATCCCCGATCTTAGAGTGAGGTGAAGGCTATGCTGCTAGGGGTGCTGTTGGGACCCTGCTCACTAAGAGAGGAGTTCCCTAAGGACGATAGGCTTGTCCCGTAGGTACCTCTCGACAAAGAGGCTTCAATCTTGATGTCTTTCACGACCCCAGTCTTAGCTGTGCGGCAGTTCACTCTCTTGAAGGATGAGGGGTTCCTGAAGGAGATGCTGAGTGTTGCCTTGCATTTAGCCCTCAAGGTCCACTTGGTTCGGGGGGCTCTACTAGAGCAGAAGAAATATGATCAGCTCCAGTACATGTATGACTCTCCGTAGGAGTTGTAGGCGAAATTGGTTAAGGAGAAGTCGGGCAATGAAAACGCGGAGAAGCATATTGCCACTTTGGAGACCGAGTTGAATGGCATCGAGGCATGTTGGCGCCGAGAGGTGGACGCAAGGGATGAAGTCCTTAAGGGGATCTAATCCTATAACGCCAAACAAGCGGCTTTGGTTGAGAAACTACAAAGGCAAAGTGGCCCAGCTAAAGGGGGAGGTTGGCAAACTCCAACGATGAATTTTCAAGAGGGACGGCCAGCTGACTGCTTTAGTTGGGGAGGTCAATGCCGAGAGGCAATTTAAAGCAGCGGCTGAGGAGGATGCTCAATTGAGTCGTCTCTCGGTTGAACAGTTAAGGTGAGAGCTCAAGGAGGAGCGGTCGGCTCATTAGGCGTCTGTAACTATTGTCTAGGACCTGAAGGGTTGACTTGCTCACTTTGACTCAGAGCAGTACAAGATGAAGATAGTCGAGGACTGGCGCCATGGCCCCTTAGGTAAAACTGAGGTGATTTTGGCTTGCAAGAACGATGTCGACCACGTATTCTCGTTGCTCACTCTTAGTTCTCGGCCCTCGTCCAACCGCCTTTATCCTTCTCCGGTTTCTTGCTACCTTTATACCCTAAAGGAGATCGAGGTAAGCGGAGGGGGGTTGGATTTGGCGACGAGCGATGGGAGTGATGATGTTAGACCCTAGAGGGAGGGTGATTAGGGTCTTATGCTAATCTAATCCGATTTTATGCCAATTAAAATTAATTAACAAGTTATCCTAGCAAGTATGAAATACAACAATATATATGAGCTAGGATGAGCAATATGAACAAAGAGCAATATCCTAGCAATGAGATATATGCAAGGATATATAATTAACACAAGGGTAAACAATCTAAACTAGATAGTGGGCAATATAAACAACAAGCAATATACAAAGGCGATATAAGATATAAAAATAAGTGCGCCAAAGCAATCACAAACAAACGATATGATTACGGAGTTTGGTCCCCATGACCTACGTCTCCGCTCCTCACCTTGAGGAGATCTCCACTATCACAACCGGGTTTTCTACGTTTACCCGAACAACGTTTACACCTCACAATACGGTTTTCTAGTTTACCGAAAACTCTACAACTAACACACTCTTGTAATCCCACTTTACACCCTCTCAAGTCTTGAACTAGACGTGTCTCCCTCAAGTGCTCGGATACAAACTCTCCCTAGGTTCGTCAACCGACGCCATTCCTCTTGGGACGATCCCCGACTCTCGTCACACACTTCTCTCGCTGTACAAGTGTATTACAAAGTGTATCCTATCAATTAGGCTCAATACAATAAATGTTTGTTCTCTACTATGGATGAGAACACAATGAAAGCTCACACTCAATTGTTACAACTCTCACCAACCCAAATATACTATGTATGAAAATACGATAAGCTCATGTGGGTGTGTGTAACAATGAAAGTAAATAAAATCAAATCTAAACTCAATATAAAAACTAGCTTTAAAGAAAGATAATCAAATAACTATGCAAATGTAAAGCTGGATAAGAGTTTAGAAATCTTCTCAATAGATCAAGAGTTGAAGGGAGAATAGTTGGAAGCTCAAACTTCAATAGATGATCTCCTCAAGCTCTTGTGGAATTGATTCACAAAACCGAAACACTCAAATGCTTAAAAGCTTATAAACACACTTTAAACAAACTTAAACCCTTGTTAAACTCTTGTTTAAAAACTTCCTGGATTAACAATGAAGGATGAGAGCAAAGGGGTATTATAGCCTCCCAAAATCTCAGCCAAAACCCCAAAGCAAAAGACCAAAAAACCCAAGAATCAGAAATCTGATTCTGTACCAAAACTAGTTGTTGGAGTGAACGGCGGTCGACCGTGGAAAACTCGTGGTCGACCGCGAGCCACTTTCGAAGCTGAGAATTTTTTAGAGACTTTGGCGATCGACCGTAGCGGTCGACCGTGGGAAAATTCGAGCTGACGGTCGACCGCGAAAGTTTCTATTAACACCGCAGACTAAAAGCAAAGGCGCTGTCGACCATGGCGGTCGACCGTGAACTGATATATGAAATTGACAAGTTTAAAAACAATTTGCTGATTTTAAAACACTATTTAAAAATATCAAATAAATTCAGAAAAATATAAAACTTTAGGAAATGATTGTAAACATGATAATAAACATGTTACAAAAACTGGTTTACAAAAAGGACTTCTCAAATGAGAAATATCATTATTTTGCAAAATAGTCCAAAACATAAAAATGTAAACATATGAATTTTAACATTTTGGCTAAACCATGTTTTGAAACTTTGCACAATGATTATGTAGACTTAATAGAATATGTATATGGTTATTGTTAAGTCTAAAAACTAAGAATATAATATTTTTACAAATACACTAGAAAATAAAACATATGAGAATGTATATGAAAATATATTTGTTTCATATCTAAGAAATTAAACCAAAAACATATATGTATATATATA
>BQKN01000427.1:304690-329802 GCA_022839385.1 Asparagus kiusianus | reverse complement strand
TCATAGGTCATGACAATCTCAAATTCTTTCTTTGTATTGCACATGATGCTAAGGATGATGGATGAATTCCTTGAAATGGATATATATGTTGTGCACTCCACTTGTTTGATGAAATGCCAATATGTGACTTTTTGGCCTAGAATATTGGTGTATCTCCTCAAGTTTGAATATCGGGAGTTGATTCTTTTTTATTCTATAATTAACACCTTAATTGTTACATGCAAAATCCTTTACTTGATACCATGCGAATATTGCTTAGAAATGGTTTGATTAATACTATAAGAAGCTAACTATTGATTTCCCATTCAGATATCATGCATTTTTAGTTTTAAATCTTTAGTATACTTTGGCCATTGAGTGGATATGAAAATTCTCAGTACTTAGCTAGCAATTGGTAGTTTTGGCCGGAAGTGATGATTTGTCCTAATTTTGCCATCCTTTTTCTATCATTTATTATAATTTTATTCTTATTGTTAACGATGACTTTAATTTGGAGTTTATTTTAGAGTTATTGTTTGATGATAAGATCTTGTAAGACTTTTTGTTTATTAATTAGGTAAACATTATAAACTCTTGCAATTGGAAAGAGAATTTATGAATGAAAGCCCTCCAGATAATTGATTATGGCCCAAAATCAAAGTATTAAGTAGCGGCAGAGAATACCCAATAGAAGCAGGCACATATCCAGTGAGATTATTGCAGAAAGAGAGAGGATACTAAGAGATGAAACATTCAAGAGAGCTAGCGGTATTGAACCTGTCAGGTTGTTTCTTGCCAGGTTTAGAAATCACACGTTCAATAAGCCCGCCAGTTCTCCAGGAATTATTCCTTCAAGCTTGTTAAATTCAGTTCTAATGTTAAAAGCTCAGTCAGATTGCCAAGAGATATTGGAATTTTTCCAATAAGTTGGTTTCCAGAGAGAGACAACCCCGTCAACTTTGATAATTGGCCAAGCTCAGTTGGTATAATTCCAGTAAAAGAATTATTAGACTACAGTAAAAGAATTATTAGACTGCAGGTTCTGACAGCGAGCAAAGCTGACAGGTATTTTACCTGTCAACAAATTTGCTGACATAGAAAAATTTTAGCCTGGGGAGAGAATAAAGCTCTGATTTTAAGGGAGAGAACCTGACAGATTATTAGATTATTAGATCTAAAGGAGAATGTAACTAACGAAGACATATTGAAAATGCCGATAGGAATAGACCCCATTAGCGAATTTTGTTCTAAGGCAAGAAACTTAAGTCAAGTAAGTTGGTCCAAAGATTCAGGAATAATACCAAAGAGAGAGTTGGCGCTGAGGTGAAGGAAAGATAAGAATGATAGATTGCCAATAGAAGGATGGATGGTTCATTGTAAGGAGAAGTTGTAGAGATTGAGTGACGAAACTCTCTAGGGATGTCTTCGGCTGTACCTGACACCGATCCAAGTACAGTATGAGGTGTCGGTTGTCCAGTTTGAATCCAGAATTAAGACAAGCGAGATTATGATTTGTGCGCTAATAGTTAAAATGAAAATTGTTAAAGAAAGGGTTTACTATTTTCAATGTTATCTATATTTACATTAGCTGCTCATTTCACTTTGAAGCATAATATTTAGCACGATCATGCTCAGGTTCAAGCATGATTTTTGCACTGTTAATATTTTCTCTCTTTGCTTTGAATGTAAGATTTATTAGCAATGCGTTTTTTCTCTCGTACTTTTTAATATGAACATGTTGCAATTCTCTATTTTTTAGTTATCTAATATATTTTTTAAAAAAATTTCTGTGTGCAGCGGATTCCAAGATGATAATGGTATGTGATTTCTTTCTGTCATGAGATCACAGCCTATCTGAAGCTAATCTGTAGTGGTAAATACATCTTTATCTCTCTTTTGTGGAATATTATTAAATTACAAATGGTTTGGAACTATGGATTATATGATGGTTAGGAAAAATTAATTTCTTTAAGAATGTTAGTGACAATGCCGTGACACGTCCTTTCGGAAAATGAGTGTACAAATATGTGTAACCTAGATCAATATAAAGTTTCACTCCACTTGACATTATTTATAGTGTTTTTTCGTATATAATGGTATTAATGTCTTTGAAGTTGTGTTATCCTTTTATATAATATTTTCGATGCTATACATGAAGATGTTTAAAACTATAACTAGTTGTGAATATAATGTCAATAACTATTGAAATCTGTAGAGGCTTGAATTTTCTTTTTTCAATTTCTAAAATTTCTATTACTTTTGGCAGGCATGATATGATATGGATGGAGGTTCCAAGGTGATAGATGGTGACGGGAAGATTAGTTTAGTGCTATGCAGTGGGAAGAAGAAGCGAGAGACATGACGAAGGAAAGGCTTGCAACGTTGATAAGACATGAGCTCATTGTGGTCTTTATTGTTCAAGTCTACTTAATCATGGTTCATTTCTTTTTTGTTGTAGGTCTTTTGGGTAGGTTTTGATTTATTAGATTTGCATTTCAAATTTAGAGTTCTAGAGTGTGAAGGAGCGAGGAACCATGTAAACCTATGGTCTAAAGAAGTAGAGGCTTTGTAATTAGCATATTGTTGGATTTGTTAATAAAACATGTGTCAAACACTTGTTATTTGTTTAATCGAATTGCGATTAATTTTATTTACAAAGGTTATTATTTTTTCATTTTAATGATCGTGAAAATAAACAGTGATATTTACGTGGTTATTTTAGCTCTTAATATGCTTTAGCAATGGTTAGGATTTCTGACGTGGACATTTTATTGTTTTATAGAATTAAAAGTTAATCCTTATAGCAATGGTTGCCTCCCGTTGTTAATACACTATAGCAATGGTTGAGATTTGGTGACGTGGATTTTTTATTTTTTATTAGAAAATAATCTAATAGTAACGGTTGTTACTTTTGCAACAGTTGTATACTGTTGCTATAAGCTAATTGCAACGGCCTTAGTAGTAACGGACTAATTGCAACAGTTTTAACCGTTGCTAATCTATTAGAAACGGTCTAAACCATTGCTAATAGGCTTATTAGTAACGGTTTGAACCATTACTAATAGAGCCTTTTGTAGTAGTTATAATTAACACAAGGGTAAACAATCTAAACTAGATAGTGGGCAATATAAACAACAAGTAATATACAAAGGCGATATAAGATATAAAAATAAGTGCGCCAATGTAATCACAAACAAACGATATGATTACGGAGTTTGGTCCTCACGACCTACGTCTCCGCTCCTCACCTTGAAGAGATCTTCACTATCACAACCGGGTTTTTTACGTTTACCCGAATAACGTTTACACCTCACAATACAGTTTTCTAGTTTATCGAAAACTCTACAACTAACACACTCTTGTAATCTCACTCTACACCCTCTCAAGTGTTGAACTAGACGTGTCTCCCTCAAGTGCTCGGATACAACCTCTCCCTAGGTTCGTCAACCGACGCCACTCCTCTTGGGACGATCCCCGACTCTCGCCACACACTTCTCTCGGTGTACAAGTGTATTACAAAGTGTATCCTCACAATTAGGCTCAATACAATAAATGTTTGTTCTCTACTATGGATGAGAACACAATAAAAGCTCACACCTAATTGTTACAACTCTCACCAACCCAAATATACTATGTATGAAAATACGATAAGCTCATGTGGGTGTGTGTAACAATGAGAGTAAATAAAATCAAATCTAAACTCAATATAAAAACTAGCTTTAAAGAAAGATAATCAAATAACTATACAAATGTAAAGCTAGATAAGAGTTTAGAAATCTTCTCAATAGATCAAGAGGTGAAGGGAGAATAGTTGGAAGCTCAAACTTCAATAGATGATCTCCTCAAGCTCTTGTGGAATTGATTCACAAAACCGAAACACTCAAATGCTTAAAAGCTTATAAACATACTTTAAACAAACTTAAACCCTTGATAAACTCTTGTTTAAAAACTTCTTGGATTAACAATGAATGATGAGAGCAATGGGGTATTTATAGCCTCCCAAAATCTCAGCCAAAACCCCAAAGGAAAAGACCAAAAAACCGAAGAATCAGAAATCTAATTCTGTACCAAAACTAGCCGTTGGAGTGAACGGCGGTTGACCGTGGAAAACTCGCGGTCGACCGTGAGCCACTTTCAAAGCTGAGAATTTTTCAGAGACTTTGACGGTCGACCGTGGGAAAATTCGAGCTGACGGTCGACCGTAGCGGTCGACCGTGAAAGTTTCTGTTGGCTTCGTAGGCTAAAATAAAAGGCGCGATTGACCGTGGCGGTAGACCGTGAACTGATATATAAAATTGACAGGTTTAAAAACAGTTTGCTAATTTTAAAACACTGTTTAAAAATATCAAATAAATTCAAAAAATATAAAACTTTAGAAAATGATTGTAGACATGATAATAAACATGCTACAAAAACTGGTTTACAAAAAGAACTTCCCAAATGAGAAATATTATCATTTTGCAAAATAGTCCAAAACATGAAAATGTAAACATATGAATTTTGACATTTTGGCTAAACCATGTTTTAAAACTTTGCACAATGATTATGTAGACTTAATAAAATATGTATATGGTTATTATTAAGTCCAAAAACTAAGAATACAATATTTTTACAAATACACTAGAAAATGAAACATATGAGAATGTATATGAAAATATATTTGTTTCATATCTAAGAAATTAAACCAAAAACATATATGTATATATATAACTATATATATACAAAACCAAAACATGTATGTGTGTATATGATTGAGCTTAAAGTACTAACACACATAATATAAACTCCTAAACTAAATTACCCAAGCTTGATGAAGGTCTTCAATGAGCTCAACTTGGTACACTTGCGGATGAATCTTGAACTTGGATCTTCAACTTGAATTTGTATTGCTTCAACCACTATTCCACCAACCTCCATTTGATATGATCGTTATGACGCAATCCATCCATCCTCCAACACGTTGTTTGTCTAGAATAAATACGAAAACACAAACACTAGACAAACAATCTTAGAAGTAAATTGTTTGTTAAACATCATCAAAATAAGAAGGCCAACAGATGAGTCAGGGGATGAGCTCGATGAAGATCCTTCTACTTCTGATACTCCCGCTGAGGCCCCTGTCGAGACTGCCGCCCCTACTAGGGCTGCCGCCCCAACTGAGATTGTTGTCCCTGCTATAGCTGCTGCCTGACCGAGACTCCCGCATCTGGCTAAGAGTTTTGAGGGCTCGCATTCTTTTTTGCTTTGTGAATTTTGACATGTTTTGTAAAGAACTTGTAATGAAGTTTGCACTTTGGAATAAAAATCGACTTTGTTCTCATTCTCTGAGTCCGTCTTTATTTACTCCTTATTTTTGCTTCGCCTTGCTAACTTGTAATTTTGTTTTGATTGAGAGAACTGAGTGTTGGCGCTATAGTAAATCAATCATATTGTGTCGACCCGTATGTTAGGGGTTCGATACGATTGGTTCTCTTTGCTCCTTACTTTGGCTAAGTGGTCGGGTCTTCTGCTGATAAGGATTTGGCAAGTTGTAGTGCCTAAATCCTTTTAGCGAAGACGAGTGAGCAGTTAGACTTCATGCCTTGGATTTATTTACTATAACACCAAGAGCTTTTAGATAGAATGACAACCCTAAGGTTGAGTGCCCAAGACTTACGTAGATGTCTGGGTCTTCAATATAACCAAAATGGCCGAAAGATGACTGTGGGAGTCGACCATATAGTGAGTGGCTTGGGTTTATTCCTAAAAAGGCACCAAGGCCTTTGAATTCAACTAAATTCGAATGCCTAGAACTACTAAAGTTGACTAGGTTTTTTACAACCCTAAAGATGTGCCTAGGACTTGGTAAAGTCGACTAGGTCTTTTGCCTACGGAGGGCCGCCCTAATGGTAATTAGGTAATATGATAACACTAAGGTTGGGTGCCCAGGACATACGTAGACGTCTGGGTCTTCAATTTAGCCATGATGGTCGAGAGGCGACTGTGGGGGTCGGTCATATGGAGAGTGCCTTGGGTGTATTCCTGAAAAGGTACCAATAGCTTTGAATTCAACCGAAGTCGGATGCCTAGAACTTATTGAAGTTCACTTGGTCTTTTACAACCCTAAGGCTAGGCCTTGGACTTATTGTAGTCGACTAGGTCTTTCACCCTACGAAAGGCTGCCCTGAAGGCAATTAGGTAATATGACAACCCTGAGGTTGGGTGCTCAGGACTTACATAGACGCCTGGGTCTTCAATATAGCCATGATGGTCGAGAGGCGACTGTGGGAGTTGACCATATGGTAAGTGCCTTGGGTTTATTGATGAAAAGGCACCAAAGGCTTTGTGTTCCTGCATAGATTGGGCACTATAGAAGTGCAAGACAGCAATTGAGTCAGCTTCAACAAGAATTTCATTGATATTAAATGAAATTTATAAAATTATTAAAAATAACGTCGCAGGTGCTCAATATTCTAGGGATGCTGGAGGACTCTCCCATCTGGGGTCCTTAGTCAATAGGTGCTGGTTCGAAGCTCTTCTAGGACTGTGTAGGGGCCTTCCCAGTTGGGTGCTAGCTTCCCTCTCTGAGTGTCTTTGTCAAAAGCAGCTTTGTGGAGGACGAGGTTGTCGGCATTGAATCTCCTTGGTCAGATTTTGCTATTGTAGTAGCGGGTGATTCATTGCTGATTGGTGATCTGAGTCTGAAGCACTTTCTCTCGATTCTTATCTAGGAGGTCGAGGCCGACTCGAAGTCTTTATGAGTTCATGTTCTCGTCGAAGTATTGTAGTCGAACGATCGGCATGCCTACTTCTACAGGAGTGAGTGCCTCAGCGCCATATGCTAGCTTGAATGGAGTCTCCCCGGTTGAGTTATTGTGGGTCATGCGGTATGACCAGAGGATACTAGGCAACTCTTCAACATAGTTCCCTATCGCAGCGTCCACCTTTTTTTTCAATGCTTAGAGGATGCATTTTTTCCAAACTCTGCAAGTTCATTGGATTTGGGGTGGACGATAGAGGAGAACTTGAGGTGAATGTTGTATTCCTCGCAAAAACTGCAGAAGCCTCTACTGTCGAATTAGGTGTCGTTATCAGTCACAAAGGATCGAGGTACACCAAAATGGCAAACAATGGATTTACATACAAAATTCGTGACGTTGCTCTCACCAATCTTGGTTAGTGGCTCGGCTTCGATCCATTTGATGAAGTAGTCAATCGTCACAATGAGAATTTGTTGTCCTTAAGCTTGGGGGAGAGGCCCTAGTAGATCCAACCCCTACTGGTCGAAAGGTATCAGGCTTAGAATGGAAGTCAGCTCGGTCCCCGTTGCTCGAGGGATGGACGAGAAAAACTAGCACTTTTGGCAATGAGAAACAAGTTGCCTTGACTCGGCTAGAATGGTTGGCCAGTAGTACTCCTAGCGGATGACTTTTTGTGTAGAGATTCGGGCCGCAGGATGATTTTCGCAGGTGCCTTCATGTAGCTCTTGGAGTACATAGTCGGCCTCTGGTGGTCGTAGCATCACAGAGAGGGCGCTATATCGCTGCTAAAGTAAGACATCCAGTAGAGTTGATTGTCGATCATGAGATAACTGTGAGAGTTCCTCTGTAGACACCTGGCTTCGACAGGACCTTTAGGTGTAATGCCTTGTGTTAGGTAAAGGATAATAGGATCCAACCAACAAGGTATCACAGGGGCTTTTGTCTCCATAACAGTCTCTGGCGACTTGGAGATGCTAGGTCCTTCGAGGGTGTCGGTGTAGATAGACCCCGAGTTGATTCTTGAGCTTGTTGACCCGAGCTTTGAGAGGGCGTTCGTTCGAGTGTTGAGAGCACAGGGGACTTAGGCTATTTTGAACTCCAGGAAGATGGTCAAAAACTCTTTAGCATCTTTAAGATATAAGGTCATCCTTGAATCCTTAGCCGCATATTGTCCATTGATTTGGTGGACGACCAATTGGGAGTCGACGAGTATAAAGGCGTTCTGCCTTTAAGGCCTATGTTGCTCGAAGGCTAGCGAGGATTACTTCATACTCGGCTTCGTTATTTGAGGCCGAGAAGTCAAAGGAAATGAAGTGTTCGTGTATCGACCCGTCTGGGCTTTGTAGAACCACCCTTGCTCCGCTGTCGGCTTCTCCAAAGGACCTGTCCACTTTCAATAACCACCATGAGATATACTCAGGTGCATCATGTTAAGGTGTGATGGGCTTGAGGAGTAGGTATTTGAACTGTAGGAGGTGCCGGAAGCGTTGGAGGTGCTGGCTTATGAGATGACAAAAGCACTGTTGGCTCATCACTTGGGGTGGTCGACTCAATTAGGAAGTCAGGTAAGGCTTGAGCTTTAATTGTCATCCTCGGTTCAAACTAAACATCATATTCACTGAGTTCCCGGGTGACCATCCTCACAAATGTAGTGGGGTTGCCCAGCGCTTTCTTCAAAGACAGACTCGTCCGCACAATGATGGTATGGGCCTAAAAGTAGGGACGGAGTCTCCTTGAAGTGATGATGAGGGCAAAGGTAGCCTTTTCTATAAGGGAGTAGTTGAGGTCGCGCGATTTAAGGATCTGACTCACATAGTAGACGGGCTTCTGGATGTTCTCTTCTTCTCGAACAAGGACGGAATTGACTGCTTCGGAGGAGACGGTCATGTATAAATACAATGTCTCTCCTCCTATAGGTTGACTCGATAGTGGCTTAGTACTTAAATAGTTTTTGAGATCCTAAAATGTTGCACTGCATTCAGTCATCCAAGTCACGCTCTCCTTCAAGTTCTTTCTTCCCCTTAGATTCTTAAAGAATGGGAGACTCCTCTTGGCGGATTTGGAGAGGAATCGATCCAGAGCCGTAATCTTCCCATTCAGCTTCTGAATATCTTTCAAGGTGTGTAGCTCAAGTAGTCGCTCTATGGCGGCAATCTTCTTAGGGTTGATCTCTATGTCTCTCTAGGTGATCATGAACCCCAAGAACTTCTCCGACTGCACTCTAAAAGGCACACTTAGTAGGATTGAGCTTCATTCGGTAACGCCAGAGAGTAGAGAAAGTCCCATCCAAGTCTGATATGTGGGCTGACGTTTGCTTCGACTCACCAGCAAGTCGTCCACATAAGCTTCCAGATTACGACCAATCTGGTGCTTGAAGACCTTGCTGACAAGACTCTAATATGTAGCTCTTGCGTTTTTCAGTCCGAATGGCATCATCTTGTAGTAGTAAGTGCCCAAATCAGTAATGAAGGAGGTCTTCTCTTGATCATGCTTGGCCATGAAGATCTGGTTGTAGCCGGTGAAGGCGTCCATGAAGCTGAGCAGCTCATGTCCTGCACTTTCTTCAACTAACTAGTCAATTCAAGGCAGGGGTAGCTATCTTTAGGACAAGCTTTGTTGAGGTCGGTAAAGTCCTGTAGGTAATAAAAATTACCTTTAATCTCTATCAGAGAAGTTCAGAACAAGACTGCTAAAACCTCGCCCGAAATAGCTGAAAAGGGAAAAACGCTGATATCTCTCAAACTGGAAGGAATTTGACAAAACGGACAGGAGCACACCGAACCCTATGGGGTCAGTTTGCTTGGCTCCGTCTTGTCGAGATAGCCTATTTTTATATATAATTCGTCCAATTCTGAGTTACGGATTGAAAGTTATGACATGTTCCTCGTAGCATGTTCTGGAGCTCGCCTGAATGAGGCTGGCTCGCCTATACAGCCTCGCCTACCAAGCTCGCCTGCATATTTGAAGCTTGCCTACACGCTTGAAGCTCGCTTGCGTAGCCTCGCCTACGCAGCCTCGCCTGTAGAGCTCGCCTAACAGTTTAAAGCTCGCCTGCATGATCCAGGCTCGCCTGAAGGCAAAGCTCGCTTGACAGCTTGAAGCTCGCATGCATGATCCAGGCTCGCCCGAAGGCATGTTCGCCTGCACAGCCTAGCCTGCAGAGCTCGCCTAACGGCTTGAAGCTTGCCTGCATGGTCCAGGCTCGTCTGACAGCTTGAAGCTCACCAGCATGATCCAGCCTTGCCTGCACAAGCTTGCCTACATGATCCAACCTCGCCTGCACAGCCTCGCCTGAAAGCCAAGCTCGCCTGCACAGCCTTGCTAGCTCGCCTAGCCTGTCAGCCGCCCACTTAAAGCATGGGAGCAGTCAAATCCCTTGAATTAAAGGATTGGTTATCCTCATGACCGTACCCAGCATGGGAATAGTCATTTCCCACGATTTAAGGGATTTAGTCATGATTCTCCTCATGGCCATACTCAGTATGGGAATGGTCACTTCCCATAATTTAAGGGAGTGATTACACTCTCCTTCTTCTCTATAAAAGGCCATGAGCAGCCATAGAGAAAGGGTCTTAGGACCCGACCTCTTTGAGGATGAATTGTAGAGAACTCAAGACCATCTTGGAACCGAGATCAGCCTTGTTCCGGGTACGCCATTGGCGGAGTCTTGGTCTTTGGAGATCAAATTTCTTATCATTCAAGAAGACTGAATTCTTGGCATCTTCGGCCTACAAGCACAAGCACTTGTTTGGCCTCGGTTGATCGAACTCATCCAATCAAGCTTCTACTATGTAATGAAGCTTCAAGCACTCGTTTGGCCTCTGTTGATCGAACTCACCCAATCAAGCTTCTACTGCGTACTGAAGCCTACCCGCAACTTCGATCGGATCGTCTAAGGGAAGCAAACTCGGTATGAGAACTGAGTGAGGCATCCTATCGCTACCAAAGACCTCATGTTAAACAAGGAGGGCATTCCCTCCGCTTCTGTTGTAATTTCGATTCATTAGTTTGTAATAAGTTGTTCTTATCAATACAAACAAAATCCCCGTTTTGGGAAATCAAAATTTACACCTACAAGTCCACGCACATCCTACATTTGTTCAGTGCTTTCTTCACTAATACAATATTGGCTAACCACTCTAAGTATTGGACTTCCCGAATGAAGCCAGCTCTAAGAAATCTCTTGACTTCGTCGGTTGCCGCCTTCTAGCCTCCGGGCCGAGATATCTCTTCTTCTTTCGAATAGGCTTAGTATGCCTATCGACGGACTGCTCGTGGCATATCACTTCAGGGGGAACCCCCGACATGTCCTCTAGTCCCCAGGCAAACACATCAGCGTTTGCTTGTAAAAACTCTGGCATGGCGCCTCTCAAGGGTTGGACTAGACTAGACCCAATCTTGACCATCTTCAATCCTTTTCGATCAACAGGTATCTCTTGGAGCTCTTCCACCGGCGTCGTCTTTTGCTGCTCCATTGTCTCCTCTAATTGGAGGTAGGCCTTCTCAATGGGCATAGCGCCTTGTGCACCCTTACCCTTGACCGAGAGTGGGTAGTAGGACCTGGCCTCTAGTTGATTGCTCCTGGCGACTACGACACCATTAGGAGTCGAGAACTTGACCATCTAGTGGTAAGTTGAAGGAATGGCTCATAAGAGATGGAGGGAAGTTCGGCCTATGATGACATTGTGGGCCGACATGAGATCTATCACCAGGAATTGGACCTGGATGGTGGCTTGCCTAGGGTACTTCCTAACTATTAGAAGGAGAGTAATCATCCCTTCTGGCAAAAGAGAGTGGCCAGTGAATCCGATGAGGGGTCCTCTACAGCGGAACAAACGGGATTTGTCGATGCTCATTCGGTTGAAGGCGTCGATGTACAGGATGTCTACCGAGCTCCCTGTGACCATGATCCACTTTACCTAATAGTCGTTAATCCTGGCTATGATGACAATGGGATCATCATGAGGCATCTCAATGCATTGTAGGTCGGCGTCCTCAAAAGATATGCGCTCGTCCGCCTTCGTCCTCTTGTCGCTTTGGTCGACCCGCAACCCCCTCTTAGAATATCTCTTCCGAGACATTTTTGTACAACACTCCAATAGTAGGACCGCCACTGATTGTGTTGATAACACCATTGAGGCTAGGCTCCGGGGGTCGACCGTCTTGACGCAGCTGAGGACGGGTGACTGCGAGCGGGTTCTCTTGTTATCCTTAGCTAGGGCAGCTTCCCTATGATCCCGTCGAGATATGAGGTTCTTCAAATATCCTCTCTCAATTAAGTCCTCAATATCCCTCTTTAGGATTCGACAATGATTGGTGAGGTGGCCGTGGTCCTAGTGATAACATCAAAATTGCCTGGTATCTCGATTCTTAGGATTTGACCTCATCTAAGGAGCGGGCTCCTTGACGTATCCTTCCTTTTGAACCATGACAAGAGCATTGGTGAGAGAGGTGTCAAAGATCATGAGAGCTGACATTGGAGCCGGGTCTTTCTATCGGTCCCTCTTGTTAGACCGATTGGGGCAAGAGTCGACTCTCTGAGGATCTCTTAGCCACTCCTACTTTGCAGGGGGTCCTCTGGCTGGCTCGGGCATTGCTGTTGCCACTGGTATTGCTGTAGGAGTCGACGGGATGGATGGGATTGCTGGCGTTACTAAAGCCGTGGTTAGGGAGATCTCTGCGGCCCTGGCGGACACCTTATAGGCACGGGCATCCTCCATATCCATGTACCCGTGTGCCTTGGCCATCAACTGTTCATAGTTAGTGACTGGGTTCTTGGCGAGTGAGTCGGCCAACTCATTGCTCTGCAGGCCGGCAATGAGTGTGGACATAGAGACTGCAATCCCTGGGTCATTGACCTCTAGCCTTTTTGCCTGAAATCTCTTAAAGTAGGCTCGGAGGCTCTCTTCTGGTTCCTGCCTCATCTGGATTAACACATGGGGGGGAGCTTCTGCTTGGTGTCATCCAGGAAGTGGTGAATAAACTTTCGGCTGAGCTACTGGAAGCTGTTGATGGACTTCTTCTCAAGGGCATTCTACCATAGCTTGGCACTCCCTGAAAGAGTGATGGGGAAACATCAACAGATGACAGCTTCCGATATTTGGAGCATGCTCAACACATCATAATAATTCTGAATATGCTCGGAGGGGTCTCCCTCGCCTTTGTACTTCTCCACGTGAGGCATCTTGAATTTCACACATGGGGTATTCATAAGGTCATCAGAGAGAGGGGTATTTCCCCCTATAGCGTCTGCGACCGGTTTGTACACTCGGTCATATCTGAAAGCTTCTATGGTAGTTAAAGGAGCTGGAGAGGCGTGACGATGGGGAGCCTTGGAGACTACTCCCTTAGTGCACCCCTCATACTAGCTTGGGTCGGGACTCTCGTCAGAGGTCTCCTGATGATGGTGACGCTGTCGGCGAGACTCGTCAGCACGAGCTGGTCGATGAGGCGGCAGGGATGCGCGTTCAATGCGATCCCCTATCTGCTTAACAACGACATGAGGAGTCCGAGCCTGGACTACTCGCTGGGCCCTAACAAAAGAATGAGTCTCCGACAGCCGATCTCCAGAAGGCGGAGGGAGAGATGCGGTAGCTCGCTGCAGCTATGGAAGCCGGCTGAGAAGTATGTCTGTAAGGACGACAAAGTGCTCTTTGAAAGACTAAGAGAGCTTGTGAGCTATTTCCTCAAGTTGAGCTCGAGTAACGTAGCTCTAATGTCATTCTATAGGGTGAGGTTGATCAGACACTTGCTCAGAACTTGACATGTTTTCTCAAAAAAGAAAAGATGTCCCATGGTGGGCACCAAACTGATTATGTTCTAGTGATCACACAGTCAGTTTTATCCGTATTTGGATAAATTTGTTGAGGATTGATGAAGCTTACTTCCCTAACTTTATGTCTAGTTCTTGAATTGGGGTATCTGATAATCTGCACAAGTAGAAATTCATAAGAGGGTGGGGTTTGGTTCCCCCATTGTACCTCCGACGATCAAGTTAGCTGATGAACTTGAGTAGGGTTTTAAAGAGTTATTGTAATTCTTGTGTGTGTGCAGTATGATTTACAATTTTAGAGGATTTACTAGAATCCAGAATTCGATCCTCGCCCAAGTTGAAATAGTACATGTATTTATACTAAGGTGGCAAGGGTAAATTGGTGACTTTGGCCGAAAGCAGAAAGACGATAGTGAAGAATAGGCTGGCGGCCACGTCGGCTCTTGCTTTATAGGTGTCATCTAGCGAGTGGAGGGAATGTCGCTTTGGCATTAAATGGGAAGAGACTAGCGGTATGGCAGGGCCCACGTGATCCGATGAGTTATGAAGACTATTTGGACTAGAGTCATGATGGCACCTTCCAAGCATTAACTATAATATTGACACATTGTCATAGAGGGAAAGGCTCGAGATTAAAACAGTCATTTAGCTTCACCGAGAAGCAACACCTTTCGAGCCGACTTTGCAAGGCGTCTGGCAAGTGATCGAGTGGACTCATTGTGAGTTGTCTTCAATATAAGAGAGGCGACTAGTACCGCCTTTCGTGTCGATAAGCATCGTCTTTCGTGTCGACATACACCGCATTTCGTGTCGACACTGAGGTGTTCCGTCTCGTCAGGTCGGCTGAGTCGTCGTCCCTAATTGTCTCTGGCCATCAAGTTGATTGGGGCATAACGTGTAGAAGTACACTTGTCAGCTACTTGGTATTGAGTTGTATTTTGGCTAAAATGGGAACACCATAACAGCTCTTTTGATGAGTCATCAATTTTGATAAAAGTTGAAGAGGATGGACCACGCACTTTTTTGTCTTGTAGTATGAATATAGTTTAGACCGAGTAGTCTAGTTATCACTACTTATGTTTTTTTATTCCAAAGCAGTTATTTAGACCTTCTTAAGCCCCTTTACTAGAAATAAAATAGAGCCCCTTTTTATATCCTTATGCTTAAAAAAATGTGTTTCACTGTATTTTACTCTCTTTTATGCACGTATGGTGTCTTCGAGTTATTTATATAAGAGTTTTTTTATTCAACATTTAACAAAACTTAATTAAATTCAACTAGTAAATTATTATATTAGAAGCTCAAATTAAGCTTTGAGGCATCAATTTAAATGTTATTTAGTAGAAATCACTCAGAAACTTATTCACATTAGTGTCAGCTTAATCAAGGTAGTGCAACATGTTCATTGTTCAAATGTCATAAAATAATTATATTTACTTATATTATGCTTTACTTTTATAGGATTTGTTTAGAAATTAAAAAAGCTAAAAGAATTTAATAAATACCACATTGCATCAACTCTGTTGAGAAGTCGTTGATTTACTTATTAGACTATTTAGTTTTATCAATTTCATTGAATTCTTATTCTTAAAGAAGAAAAAAAGGGTGTCTCCCCAGTCATAAGTGATGGCATTTTTCAGACTAGACGTGCTTTATATCTGTTTAAAAAGATGCGCCATATTTTTACAACAATCACAAGAAAGAAGAGTATGGCACTTAAACTGAGACTGACTACTCATTTACTTTTTCAACCAACCCAAAAAAAAGTGAAGGGCCTTTAGCATGTTCTTCAAAATTTTCAGTCTATGCAAGAGAAATATAATGGCTAAAGAAATAGCTAAATCATATATTAGTGAAAATGGAGAAGACAACATATATTCATTTAAAGCTGAGAGTCCTCAAGAGTTCACTGCTTAAATTATAACAAACTTTCTCCTATAAGTTTATTAAAAAAGCAAAAAAGCAGAAAGGGAGGAAAAAAATGATAAGTTCTCATTGCTCAGTTACCACGTAGCCGGGAATCTAGATTAGAGCCTGAAACCTTTCGGAGAATGGAGCTGTGGAGATCAGAAAGGAAGCATCACAGCCAATAAATATCATCTTCTTACACTCTTTTTAAATGCTTGTCATCGGTGTGAACCAATGATGAGAAATGCTTCTCAAGCTCTCCAGAGCACTAAACCTTATCTTGCTTCTCATTTACAAGTGGAGTCACTTCTAATCTGCTTCTCGGTGTCCTTGGTGTTCGTGGAGTTCGAGGGGTTCCAGGTAACTGCTGCTGAGATAGTTTATGCCTCACATAGCCATAGAATGTGCAGCCTGAAAGAGTGATTGCACATCCGATAGCATTCATGCCAGAAATTGGATTTCGAAAGATGAGCCACGAAACCAAGACAGCAACTGCCACCTGAACACGATAAATTATAACAAACGTAAGTAAAAGAGGATAGTTAGAAACATAAGGAAAGATCTTAACTTTTAATCTCATCACCTTCAGATTGCCTGCTACATTGAAGGTTACAGCAGTAGTGGAATGGATCACATAAAATATGGAAAAGTTGAGACAGAAGGCCAAAATTCCAGAGGTAAAGATGATTATCATTGCAGAAAAGATGGATTCATGTGTGTAAAACCAGTTAAAAACACCTGCTCCTTCGAGTAACACTGCTGGTATTGCCAGTATCATAGTTGCAAAGGGGGCCATATAGTAGACTGTGTTTATACTACAGAAGAATAAAAAAACAAAACAAATTCATCTCAGAAAACGATCAACAGCAAAACAGTATGCCAGAGAATATGCTTATTGATGATAAAACAAATAAAAATACTCATCCAATTCAAGAAGGAAGCTATTATAATAATTATGGAAAGACAAAATCGGCGCAAATTGAAGTTGTTATTGTATCAGAGGCATTCTTCACAGCAAAAAAGACTAGCAATTCTGCATGCTTACACTTTGTCAGCTTCTTTTACGAGAACTGTAAGCTTCTTCCTCCAGTTGTGTAAATATGCTTTCCTACATCGTAACAGTCATGCTAGGTTGCACTTGTATGGTAATACACACACACACACACATAAATTATGGGTATGCAGATGCAACGAAGTTTGAAAATTTTAAGGATAAAGATATGTTGATGATCGGGCAACAAAAAATTTGATGTGCATGAAGATTAATGTTCTATACCAGCAAGATTGTTTTGTGAGCATATGTGTTGAAAAATACTACAATATATTTTAGACTACGTTAATCGGATACAGAGAACTAATCTTAATTGGAAATATGCTTCTTACTTGTAGATGGAATTTTCAGAGATATCACATGTTTCCATATTTATCAAACTTTTCCTATTTTTTATTTATCTGCATGATGATTAACCAATTACCATCATCCCTAAGATGACGGTTCTGACATCCATATGTATCCCAAGTATCCGTTTCGGTAATGACCTGCCAAGGTAAAAAATAGCAGCATGTGCGGGGTAGCCAGCCTGAGCATATACTGCCATGGATGCAGACTGAGCATATACTGCCATGGATGCAGGAACACATATGCACAGCATAAATAGCAACTGCTGCTTAGAGAGGAGATGAGAGGAGGAAGTGAAAGAATAGATGAAAGAAAAGCTAATAAAGAATAGAAAGAGAAGATGAATTGATGTACGAATATGCTTACGTGAAAAGGATATGACTTGCCTCTGCGGGGGTTCCTACAACAGCTCCTCCATGACACATAGATTGGACAATTCCAGTGAAATCTACATCACCCTTGAGATGATATTCACACATCAAAGATAAGTAAAGGAGATATTTACACGATTTGAAGTTAATTTTACCCAAGGTTTAAATGTCGGATGTCAGGTTCATTTCGAATAGCTAAAATCCATATCAGTTATCGAAAATCGGGAATATGTCTAGGGATATGTACTAAATGTCAGATTGCCATATCAGATGATGTACACATATATAATGTAATGTAGAGAGAGAATAAGTTACATGAGAGAGAGACCGGGAGATAGAGAGAGAGAGAGAGGGAGGGAGGGAGGGAGGGAGAAAGACAGAAAGAGACTGGGGGAGAGGGGGGAGAGAGAAACTAAGAGAAATCTATGTGAGAGAGAGAGAGAGACCAATAGGGAGAATCTAATCAATCTAGGCTTTTAGAGAGAGAGAGAGTACCTCTGAAGTCCATTATTTGTCAGATGTTGTCATCGCCGGTGACGTCCCGTCGAAAGAGAAGAGAGGAGACGCAAATGAGATTGCAGTGATTTGGGATAATTTTGCGCTATATCGCGATGGGGGTATATGTTATAAGTATTGGGTTCGGGTTTACAATCAGTTCGGGTCAAGTTTGTGCTCTAAAACCAAACCCAAAACTTTATTCAAAAAATTTACCCTCATTTTGGCCGCTATTTTGGAATCGAAATGTTACCTTCTATTGCTGATACTTCCTGATATGGCGCCAACATGAGCCCCAAAATGACATAGGACATGCAAAGGCACATTTCTGTCAGTTTCACCTCCAACCCAACATGTCGGCCGCCATGGCGGCCAGCATTTAAAACAATGGTTTTACCGATGGATGAGCATAGACGCGAACGCAGCTTGCACCCGCCCACCAAGACCCTCATGATCCAAGAAGGCTTGATCTGCCTCTTTTCACAGACAAAATTTCCTTTCACCAATTTCAATTCATCATCCCATCATTTACTTTTTTTCCCCAAGAATCCCTCTTCATAATCGAATCATGTTTAGCTGGTCAAACAGTCCCCAATGTGGAAGAAGTCTTTTAGCTGGTTCTTTTCACAAACAAGATTCCTTTTTCATCATTATCAATTCATAGTCCCATCATCCAATCCCGCCAAACTAGGAACGACTATAATAAGCGTTATGATAAAAATAGTGATAGTAGCAACAAGAACAATACTAAGAAATATGGTATAATTTTCAACCTTATAAGGGTCTATATGTAAAAAGAATTTAATGCTTATGAGCAGATTTGAAGTATTGACATTCAGGTTGGAAAATTGAGCCTGAACACTTGATTGTGAAACTTTTAGCTTCATATTTTCATATGTCCACACACTACGAATCTACAGGCTATGGGTACTGAAAATTGTTTGCATGTGTCAGTAAATGCCAGAGTTCAATAATTGATCCATGGCTCACCTCCAAAGTCCTTTTAGTAATGTATGCTCATAAGAACATATTGATACTAAATGTGTTATGCATGTGACCATGCCCAAATATGTGCATAAGCATGCCATGGAAACCTACTCAAAGATGGGCATCCAATGTCCAGAGCAATTTCTCACAGCAATTAACTATAAACATAATTAAGAAAAAAAACAGAAATAACTGACAAGAAACAAAATACTGGTTGAGATATCAGTGTATCCCATAGAAGTTAAAAGTAGCTTAGATCAAACTGAAGATAGCGTAAGGGAGAGTCTCAACCAGTATTTTGTTTGATCTAAGCTACTTGTTATTGATGATATAGAGTCTAAGAAATTGTAGTAATTTCACATTTGCAAGAAATTGTAATGGTAATTAAACTTAATAGTCATCTACTATATGATACGAGGCAACGAGGAAATTGTAATTAAACTTCACATTTGCAAGAAATTGTAATGAACATAATAGTTATCTACTATATGATACGAGGCAACAAGGAAGCCAGTGGCTGCATGTTATTGATGTTATATAGTCTAAGAAGAAAGTGAAAACTTGACAGTACACTTATGATAAATAAGGTGTGTATACAGATATCATCGCCAAACTATGCAAAATTGTAATAAACAACATAATAGTCGCCAACTAGGAAATGAGGAAGCCATTGGCTCCTTGTTATTAATGATATAGAGTCAAAGAAAGTGAAACCTTGCCAGTAATATAGACCACTAGACAGCCAAAAATGATGACCGTCAATCAAATAGCTAAAACACTATATGGGATCCACCAATGGGCAAAATGGTCATTCCAACATGACCAATGAGTTCGTGAAAGCCATATTTGACCACAATTGGCTAAGGATACAAGTCTATGCAAGGATACAGATAGTGCTAGGCGGCATAGACTTTGGATCCGGCGCCTAATGCCTACGTGCATAAGCGGGAGCCTAGGTAGGGCCTAGGTGTTTTATTTTTTTATTTTTTAATGACAATCAATGTTATCAAAAGCGCTAGACACCAATAGGTTCCAAACATGTGCCTAGCGCCTAGGCGCTAAACCTAGGAGAATTTCTTTTTCTATTTAAACAGGTGAATGAGATTTAGCTAAAGGTCGGAGGAGTTGGAGGAGGTGTTCATAGTTAGTGGAGGAGGTCAGAGGAGTTCGGAGGATGTGGAGGCAATAACAGAGGAAATCATGACCAAGACCTGGAGATGCAATCCACATAAGTAGTCGTCACTCCCCTAGGCTCTTTTAAGACCTAGGCGGGCAGAGCATAGGCGGCCTAGGCACCGCCAAGACCTAGGCGGGTAGAGCATAGGCAGCCTAGGTACCGCCAAGGCCTAAGCGGGAGCCTAGGAAGGCTAGGCATGAGATTTTTAAAACATCGAGTCTATAAAATCCTAAGTGGAGTGGGGATCGACAGAAAATCTGCTGAAAATAGGCCAAGACCCTATATACGCGGGACTATGGGGTTTTACACGGGCCTAATTACCCCTACATGATCTAAGACCACGTCAGCTATGAATTGACAGACAGCACTGCAACAAGTCAGAAGAATGCATAGCACGAAGAGACAAAACACCCACATATGATTACGCAAGGCTACAAACAGCAACCAACTTTTTATTTTACGAGGCTATTTAGCTCGCATAAACTGCAAAATATGTTAGAAAATACTGTACAATTATGTTTTTCAGAATGACGTGCATGTCAGACTATCAGAATAGCTAAAAGCAAGTAAAGCCTCGGGGTGCGTACAACTTAGCCCCACATAAAGGAGGGTTTCTCTATTAATAGAGACTCTTCACCTACCAACAATAGGTCGATTTTTCAAGAGGTCAAATTTCAAGGGAAGCGTGGACTGCTTACGTGGACTCATTCTTTGGGCCTTGATTGTAATTTCCTATGTTGCAGTCTTCACGTTCTCCAACCTCCAAAATACTCTAGCCTCCCAACTGTGAACACCTCTTCTACTTCCTCCGACCTTCAACAAAACCTCCCCCACCACCACTTAAACGAAGAAAGATCCACTTAGACGTCAATCCAGCGCCTAAGCTTTCTATAAAATTGAAATTTACTATCAATTATATTAATTAAATAATAAAAAATAGAAAAACCACCTAAGCTCCCACCTAGGCGCCTAGCTCAATGTGTCTGGTTCAACACCTAGGCCACCTAGCGCTTTCTGTAACCTTGAAGTCCACTACAAGAAGAAATCATGTCTCTCTCACAAAACGACGCGAACAAGTACATTTATGATAAATAAGGTGAACAAAATAGAATGAAATTGACAGTGTAATATATGATCAACAAACTATGCAAAGTTGTAATCATCAACATAATAATCATCTACTACATGATAGAGGCAACGAGGAAGCCATTGGCTGCATGTTATTGATGATAATATAGTCTAAGCAGAAAGTGAAACCTTCCCAGTATGCTTATGATAATAAGGAGAACATAATAAAATGAAATCGCAGTGTAAATATATGATCTATAAACTATGCAAATACTTTTAGCATTAAAGTGCATAACCATGAGCAAATGAAACACAACATGTGTCTTTACTAACCTATCAAATTTATATCCATGGAGAAGGGATTCTGCCAGGATTGTCTTTGTGGATGTAGCCAAACAACCAAATAAGGCAGCACAGAATCCAAACGCATTGAAGCTAAGCTCCGTGATAGACGTCAAAAGAATCCCTCCAACAATGGGAATCAGTGATGTCCATATGCGCCACTCAAAGTACCTTCTCCATACCAACCACTGAAGGATAACTATTGCAAAATAAGAATAAGTCATAGTTGAGTAATGGCTCAAAGCATGTTGAAATAATAAAAAATTAATACATGGCCAACCTGTTGTTGCAGGAGTGAAAGATTTTATTGTCTGCATGAAAGAAACAGGTATATACCGCAAGCTCACATTTCCCAGCACAATGTTGATGCAGAAAACAAAGGACATAGGGAATATTCTTTTCCAACGGTCCTCTGGTTCAACTTCGATAAGCGGTTTAATCTTCAGTACTTTTATGGCGATATAAGCTCCAACAGAAGAGCATATGAAGTGGATGCATGATACTGTCAGAGGAAACTTAAAATCCAAGTTCTGTAAACAAAATAAATTTTAGGTTATCCAGTTTATTGTTTGAAATAACATAAACTACATGAATATCCAAACAAAAGTAAAAATTATGCACTCCTCTGGTTATAGTGAGAATGAAATAAGACAAGCAGATGAATTGAGAAAGAGGAATGACAATTGAAAAAACAATTGGAGCCTACTAATTAGCAAGGATACAGACACGGGATACAGGTAAACACTGGACATGAAAATTTTGGAAAAATAGGGCACCACAAAACGGAATTATGATATATAAATTCTCTCTTGTTTATTTTAAGTGTATATATAAACACCTAACATATAAAGAGAGTTTATATACATGTATACGTACATATGTTTATGCATCCAAGGGTTCAAACAACTAGTTGTAATAATATAACACATATAACAATTACATACATGCTAATCAACATATATATTTTATGATTTTGCAAAAGAGAATGACTTCACTCTTTAGTTTTATACAAAATGTTATCTAAGTTTTGTTTCATACAAGTCAATATTTATAACCTTTTCCACTATAGTCTTGGATTACAGTGAAAATAAACAGATATCTCAAAACATGTAATGTGAATAAAAAAATTGAAGTGCAGGGTATACGTCTAAGAAGTGTATTGTTTTAAATCAAACATGTATTATATAATTACATGTTTAATAAAGTGTGTAGACATGTCAAAGGAGTGTTCAAGGAAGTCTAGGACTCTAGTTGTTCAGTACAAGCACGGAGTTTCAGAGATGATAAAAGTGCTCATGTTACATAGATTAGAGCATTATGTGAAAAACTATATCAAGGATCGTCATTGTGTCACAAAAGAATTTGTGAATATAAAAATAGGAGACTATACAATCGAAGCAGTAACCTATGCTTCACAAAAAGGGAACAGACATGTAAGGAGATTGTAGTGACATACATGGACAAGCATAGGGTATAGACAGATCATGTAAGGATCAGTGCAAGAGATGATTGCGGCATCATCCTGATCCCGCTACATATGCACCTTAAATCTATAAGATAGAACCATTGCTGAACTTAGTTTGCTAATAATTCCTATAGATGGTAACCTGCATCATCAAGTGATGGCCATCTAATTGTGCTTCAGCATCTTTCTTATATGTCCCTCAGTGCATCATTATATTAATTATTCTAGTACATATTTGTATTAAATTTTTGCTACGATATGTCAGCATAGCTAGCTTTTATAGAACAGCGAGAGGGAAGATAATAAGTAAAACGGAGCCATGAGATGATTCCCCTTGTTTAGAGAGAAGCAGGGGTAAAGCAGAAAACTTGAAGCATTGAGCATGAATCCCTTCGAGTATACAAAGGGTAGTAATTCTATGCCCTTTTCCACTCTATTGCATAGACATTGCTGCCGGAAAGCGCCAGATGAACTCTTACAGGTATAAAAGAAAGAGTGCTTGTTGTTGGTTCCAATCAACAAGTCAATAAACAATATATGATCTCCAGTAATAAAATACCGAGAGTTCGTTTGGCAAGTGGCCAATACTTTGGAAATGGCTTATTTTGGCTTATAAGCAACCAAAAAATAAGTTGGGTTACCTTACCTTGATTTTTGATCGCTTATAAGCCACAAGGTTTGACTGTGTAAAAGACCAACACGCCCTTCGTAATTTCAGAAAATTCCAAGCCCTAATTATGCCTCTCTCTCTAATCCTATTTAATGCTTTTTGGTCATTTCGACAGCAACGATGGCCTATATAAGTCACCATTCGACAAACACTCTACTACTAAAAATGGATTGTGATCCACTAAATTTAACGAACAGTTTGGATTATAATCCACTTGGCTTGGCTTATAATCCATTTGTGGATTACTACGCCAAGTGAATTATAATCCAAAGTTGCCATACATGCTCTGAGTCAAGCCAGATCTTGCTTATGAATGAAAACAAGAAAATGATCGATGATCAGTACGCCACACACATGGACTTCTACTAGTTGGACAGCTACAATATATATGCCGACCCGGATTTTCCTTTTTTTTTTTTTTAAAACACCCTGAGATCCCCGAACACATTCACGTAGATCTAAAATTTTAACCGGAGCCTTCACATTACAATGCGGCGTGAAATTACGGACCCGCCGACTCAATCTCCAACCGGAAAATTCGCGGGGGATTCAAACAAAACAGTTAGATCCAGACAAACAACAGCAAGGGAAAATCTGGATCGCTCAAACAAAAGCAATGACGCGTACCTGAAAGATCCACTTGTTCATGATGATGACGGTGACGTTGAACCCCCACCACTGCAGAATCGCGAGCACCGCTCTGAAAACCCCCCAGTTCAGCACCAAGCCCTCCTCCATCCCTCCCAATCAATCCAAGAATCAAACCCTCGAACGCGAGCGAGTGAGCGAAGAAGGGGGATCGGCGACGGAGAGAAGTGGCGATCCCCTCACTTAGATCTCCAATTAATTGCGAGAGGAAAGAGAAACGCCAACGGAGCCCCCAGAGTTTGAGAGGACGAGGAGGTAGCTATTTATAGAGGCCATGAGGGAGGAGGAGGACTGGAGGAGGCGTGAGAGACATGAGAGAGAGAGAGAGACAGGGGGTAATGAATGATGGTGCTTTTTAGGGGAGACGTTATTCGGACGAGCGAACGGAAAAAAGAAAGAGGAAGAAAACAAGCAGCTTGCTAATAAACTGGTTTTTATGAATGTTAGTCCCTCAGATCCTCATCAACTTCCTGCTAGCCCCTCAAATTAAACGTCGCTGAAATTGCTCGTAAGCCCCTCAGGTCTTTGAAATCGAGCAGCTCGCGTCATGAGCAATTTCGAAGATACGAGAGGCCGGTACGAAATTCCTGAAATGTGAGAGGCTAGTACCTAAAAATCCCAACTATTAAATAGACTTGAGAAGGATTTTTACATCCACCCGCTTCTTCGGACACCCACCTTAAGTGGGTCCCAGTTGATCAGCTTCCATCTACGTCGTAAACCACTAATGCGGAAACTGTCGAGGTTCGCGTATTTACAACCCAACAGACGCGTCTGAGGGACCACCGTGTGGGCTCCAGGTTGTTGTATTGTACCTAGCGAGGAGGCAATCCGGCACAGCCGCATAGGCCTCTGAGAGAGTTAAATTGAAGTCTGAGTCACGCATGCTGTGCTATTATGGCAGAGAATATTTTCAATGGAAACTTTTACGGACAAATTTTCAAAAGAGACCTTTTTGATTTTTTATTTGTAAAAAACAACCTATTTTTAAAATATTTGTAAAAACCGACCTGGTTTCAGCCTCAGCGCTGAAACCAGGTCGGTTTTTGAAAAAAAGTTTCTGAAACTTCACGGGAGTTGAACTCCCGTGA
>BQKN01000427.1:282792-304290 GCA_022839385.1 Asparagus kiusianus | reverse complement strand
AAGCTGCTAAACTTCACGGGAGTTCAACTCCCGTGAAGTTTCAGAAACTTTTTTTCAAAAACCGACCTGGTTTCAGCGCTGAGGCTGAAACCAGGTCGGTTTTTGCAAATATCCTAGAAACAGGTCTTTTTTTGCAAATAAAAGCTGAAATGGGACGGTTTTGAAAATTTGTCCAAACTTTTACTAACCCCCAGCATTTTTTGGGTGTTTCCCACCAAATCACAGGAATTTTGTTTTTGAGATAGTGCCCCAAATAGCAAAGAGAGTAGAGAAGATGCGCCCCCAAATAAAACGAAGGCTTAATTGCACATAATTATCCTCTAGTTTCCTCCGCCCTGTACTCATATGCCCTCACTTATTTTTGGGAGCACTTATATATCCTGAAGTTTTAAAAATTTTCACTTATATACCCTCTTTTCTGGACGCATTTAAATACCCTAATATTTTAAAAACTTACATTTAAGTACACTAAAATTTTTAAAACTAACACTTAAATGCCCTAAAGTTTTTAAAACTTACACTTAAAGACCCTCAAGTTTGCGTAATTAAGGGTATTTAAGTGTAGGTTTAAAAGGTTTTATGGTATTTAAGTGGATGTTTAAAACTTTAAACGCTTGCTTGGATGGGGGCGAATGACAGACATGAAAGTATTAGCCTTGTTTGGTAGTTCTTTTGAGTGAGGTTGAGGATGAGAGTGAAGGATAACTAAGGTTACAAGTTCCTCTCAAATATGGACTTTTCTTTCCCCCTCAATTTTGGCGGCAACCAAGGGGAAGGGAACCGACTTCCCAAATTTATTTTCATAGGACTATTTTGCCCTTCTCAAGATGTCAATTGGGCGGTTGGGATTTAATATTAAGAAATCCTCTTTATTGAAACTCCCAAATTTATGTAATTTTGCATAAATTCTCTCCCCTTCTCTTGCCCTATTGAAACCCCTAAACAAAATGAAAGCAACTTAGCTTCCCTTTTCCTAGTCTACTCCCAAACAAGATACTGTATTCTCCCTTAACTTTCCTTACCATTTGTTACCCTCCCTTCCCCCAATTCACATTTATCTTTTCTTCTCCTAATAAACTCCCAAACACACTGTAAGCATATAGAAGTGCTGGAAAAACAACAATTGAGAGTTCTCATCACGAATCACAATATGCAAACTACATAAATTGGGATTACTCCGGGTCATGAATTACAATATGAAAATATTAGCGCCATATAAGCAAGCCAGCGAACTAGAAAGTACTCGTCTCTCTTAATATATTTATATGATATAACTGAGAAACTACTCTTCAGCTTCTGAGCCCCCTCAACGATTCCTCCAAAGCTAGCTAGCATCCCTTCGAATTACAAAACTCTTCAGTTCTGTTCCGTTTGAATAAAGAGAAAATTGTGTCTAGGCCCCAAATTAGAGACCTTGAAGTGGCCCAGCCCCACTAATTAATCCTCTTGGGCTTTAGCCCCAAAATTGTGTTTGTTGTGTGGCCCAGCCCCTTTAGCCCTCCTTTATACATACAGTGTGTGTATTTTGACAAAACTCCCGTAAATGCCCTCTTCTCTCTCACAGGAAACCGGCTACAAGACATTAAATGATCACCGATCTCTCCCATCGCAGTTAAGGCGAAGAGACGTGTAGGCAATAAAAATTGTCTTTAATCCCTATCAGAGAAGTTCAGAACAAAACTGCTAAAACATCGCCCGAAATAGCAGAAAAAGGAAAAACGCAGATATCTTTCAAACCGTAAGGAATTTGGTGAAACAGAGGAAGCAAACCGAACCCTTTGGGGTAGGTTTGGTCGGCTCCGTCTCGTCGAGATAGTCGATTTTCATATATAATTCGTCCAATTCCGACTTACGGTTTGAAAGTTACGACCTGTTCTTCGATGCATGTTCTGAAGCTTGCCTATAAAGGCTGAGACTCGCCTATAAAGGCTGAGACTCGCCTGTAAAGGCTGAAGCTCGCTTACAAGGAGGTCCGTCTACAGGGCTAGAGCTCGCCTAACAGTTCGCCTATATAGCTCAGCCCGCCTGACAGCATTGAAGCCCTTCCTCTAGCGCAACTCGCCTACATAGCTCAGCTCGCCTGCAGACCCAAGTCCGCCTGCAGTTCTCCTACGCGAGCAAGCTCACCTGCAGACCCAAGTTCTCCTGCAGACTCAGCTCGCCTGCAGACCCAAGCCCGCTTGCAGACCCAATCTCGCCTGCAGACCCAATCTCGCCTGCAAACCCAAGTCCGCCTGCAGACTCGCCAGCTCACTGTCAACTGCCCACTTGGAGTATCGGAACAGTCCCATCAGTGGCCATATCCCACGTTTCAAGGGAGAAAGCATGGCATTCCTCACCTGGGTACTAGGTACAGCCAGGGACGGCTACAAAAATAGGGCGGCTGGCTCCCTCACCCCTACTAGTGGTCAAATCCCACAAATCAAGGGATGGCCCATGTCATCCATTGCATATTTAAAGCCATCTTCAGCCAACATGAAGAGGGGATTGGTTGGTGCTTACTCGGCTGGCTAATCTTACAAAGGTTGAACCTTGGCTTTTGCTAAAGGCTCTCTCATTTGAAGAGACTTGTCGAAACTCTCCGACTTGAGGCTCTCGGGTAGACTCGAACCCACTTACATCGGACATTCTACTGAGAACTGAAGCTCCACCAGCAACTTCGATCGGATCGTCCAAGGGAAGCAAACTCGGCACGAGCACCGAGGGAGGCGTCCTATCGTTACCGAAAATCCCCTCGTTAAACAAGGAGGGCATTCCCTCTGCTTCTGTTGTAATTTCGATTCATTAGTTTGTAATAAGCTGTTCTTATAAATACAAACGAAATCCCTGTTTCGGGAGATCAAAATTTACACCTACAAGACGGAGAAAAGCGAGAGAAAAAGTGGTGGGTTCCCTCCATTACTGGTGCGCTTCACCATCATGGGTTATAAATTGGCTAATTTTATCTCTCACTCTCCCGTTTATGAAATTAGGGTTTTTTTCCTTTAACTTTCAACAACCCTTATGCGCTTTAAATCCCCTCAATTACTCCTCATAACTGTCTTCATAACTCTAAACCACCCCCAATGGCCTACAACGACTTGATTTGTATGGTGCCTTTAGGCGAGAAGACCATATTCTTGAAGCTATGCTCGACAACAAGGTTTTATGAACTAAAATTTGATGTGGCTGAAAGACTAAAAGTACCTGAAGAAGCTTTATCCTTGATATATAAATATGAGAGGCACCCAAACCTGAGTTTTTCAGTTGACAGTGAAGATGACTTAAAGTGCATGTTGGAGTACAATTGAAATGTTGGTTGTACGGAGATTCACATGCAAGCTGTTGTTAATACTGCTGTTATGTAAAACCCTAATAATTTTTGAATGATATATTAATATGAGATTAATTATGATATATGGATATTTAGTATGATAAATATTATTTAATGGTATATGAGTATAATACCATGTGTTTTGAGTATGAACGAGTTTATACATGAGAGAGAAAAGAGTCGAAACATGCACAATAATCAAACTCATGAAAAACTAGAAATGCCCAGTCCGGTCGACCGCAAAACTTGCAGAGAATTTTTCTCCTGTTTTGAGTTGGTTTCAGATTTCTAAACTCATATTCGTTTTCCCTGATATATATATATATATATATATAAGTTTTTTCACGTTTTCTCAGTTTTCCTAAGAACCCTAATAGCCACCAAACCCCCCAAACCCTATTTTGATTTCTTGGAGAAGATTGGAGGCTTTTGAGCGGGATTTTTTCTTGGTTTTTAGCTTTTGGAGTGGAGATCTCTTTCAATCTTGCTTCTAAAACGTTTTTCGACAATCTCAGGCGAGTATCATCTCTGCTAATCTCCCTCCTAGTTTTTAAAATTTTTTAAAAGAGATTTAAACATGTTTTGTAGATCCTAAATGACTAGATTATGAATAAAAGATAACTAGTTTGTATTATATGTATAAAGATTAGGTCCTTTCATGCTAAAAATGTTGAGAACGAATTTTACAGATGTATTTAAGATCTGAAGATGATTTTAAAACATGGTTAATCTAAAGAAAGAAGTTTGATTCATCATTTTGAGCTTTTATGCATGTTTTAGGGTTTTGAATATAAATATAATGCATAAAATCATGGTTATATATGTTGATTTTGTTTCCAGATATTTCTATCTGCTGTTGTTTGTGGAAAATTTGCAATAAAAGAAATGAAGGAAAATTGATTTGTATTCCTTTAATCTCAGTTACAATTAGATTTCCTGATTACAAAAGAGAAGAGAATTAATTTGATTCTCCCCTTTGTTTAATTCTGGGTTCTTCATGGTGGCGATGGAGTGCCTCATTCGAATGCTTGCGTCGAATTTACTCTCCGTTGACGATCCGACGTTTGATTCACTGGAACGATGTCTTCTCCTCACGATTTGACGTTGTGGAGAACTTACGTGGCAAGTTTGAAACTCTGGACGAGTTGATAACTCTGAATGAGTTGGAAACTCTTAAAAAGAGTTGATTTGAACCGAGAATCGGTTCTCAAGCCAAGGTCGAAGGCTTCAATGAATGCTACAAAGGATGAAATGCCGATCTCTCAATCTATGATGTTCTAAGATCTCCCCCTTTGCTACCAAGTCCCAGATCCGAAATGCCAGCCCCAGGATTAAAAAAGCCAGATCCGAACTAAGCTGATTTTTTAGTTATTTATAGGGGATTAAGGGGTGTAACCGCCCCCTTAATTCTCTCCTAAGTGGGGATAATGGGATGTAACCGCCCCTTAAATCACTCCTGAGTGGAGTTGTGATCCCCTCAGATCGTGGGAAACGGTTTTGAAACCGTTTAGCTCGTGTTTGAACGAGTCAAACGCAAATCCTGCATTCTGGAATGAAATCTACGTTTGAACGCACTGTTTACGAGCTGCGTTGGGCAACAGATGGAACCTGCGTTGGCAGTTTGTTGGAAGCTGCGTTGGTAGCTGTTAGAAGCTGCGTTTAGTAGCGGATGGAAGCTGCGTTTGGCAGCTTGGAAGCTACGTTTGGCAGCTTGGAAGCTGCGTTCGACAGCAGATGGAAGCTGCGTTGGCAGCTTGGAAGCTACGTTCGACAGCAGATGGAAGCTGCGTTGGCAGCTTGGAAGCTGCGTTCGACAGCAGATGGAAGCTGCGTTTGGCAGCTTGGAAGCTGCTTTCGACAGCAGATGGAAGCTGCGTTGGCAGCTTGGAAGCTGCGTTGGCAGCTTGGAAGCTGTGTTTACAACTTTCAGAGGCTGCGTTTGAGCTGCGTTCATGGCTATGAACGCGGTGCGTCTTGATGCTGGTACGCGGGGAGGACTTCCACGTCTTGGTTTGAAGAGACCGTCGATTTATAGTCTCTTTCTGTTAGAGCGTTACAAAGATCGTTATTTTGTAATCTTTGCTTTAGCTCTTTAATATATGAGAGTCGTCAAATTATAACTCCTGATGTTGATTGTGAAGGCTGTTGATTAGACCTTTCATCAGTTGTCGTGAAGATCGTCAGATTGTAACCTTCAGCGATCTACGTGAAAGTCTTCAAATTGTAGCCTTCTGGAAGTCGTCAGATTATAACTTCCATCATCGGTATTTGATGGTGAATCAGCTATCTATTATGATTTTTAGACAGCCTACAGAACCCCCTCCAAAGTTTTTGAAAGTTCGCGGTTGACTGGGACCAATTTTTGAAATACTTTGGATCTCAACTCTGATCTTGGAACTGTTGATTCCTTGTCGTGAAGGCATCGTTCTCTGCACTCGCTTCAAAGGCATCTTGGTTGAAGGGATTTTTTACGTAGGACCTCCATTCAGTTGATGGGCTCGCAAACATTCATAGGATTTTTGGCAAACCCTCAGCCATCAACAGATTTGATAAGCCTTTACCGACTACCGTTTGAGTCGGGCTAGTATGTGGATTATCTAAGTCCGTTCTACATGTAACGTTGTGCTAAGAGAATGAACCCTCTTAGACTTGATGCTATGATTTTGAATACATAGACTTTTTCATTTTCACGGGAAAAGACTAACCGGTAACGCTTGTTAGGCGTAGGCTTATCTCTAATTAGGGATCAAGATAAAGTTCCCTATGCGTGTGAGACATGGATTTTGATGTCCTTTTCACGGTAAAAGACTAACCGGCAACGCTGTTAGGCGTAGACTTATCTCTAATTAGGAATCGAGATAAAGTCCTCCATGCATAAAAGGCATGGATTTTGGTGCTACGATGTTGAATACATAGGCTTTGTTGGTGTTTCTTCCTGTGTTACTTGAAACACTGAAAGAAAGTTAAAAACGCCAGAGGCGTAGTATTAACTTGGCATGAATTTTCACTTAGAGTAAAATTCAGAAATTTTCTTCATTATCACTAGGATAATTCCAGAAAATTTTTAATCCGCTAGGGATTTTATAATGAAAACTTGCTATTCTTGTTGAAAAATGATTAACAAGCTCATTGGGGGTTTGACTGTTAGATGTGTGATGTTAACCTAACAGTATTTTATGGACCTATCGCTCTAATGAAGAGAGTCGATAAGTTGATTTGATCGTCAGAGGTGTGATATTAACTTGACAGGTTTGTGGACCTATCGCTCTATTAAAGAGAGTCGATAAGTTGATTTTGTCGTCAGAGGTGTGATGTTAACTTGACAGGTTTGTGGGCCTATCGCTCTATTGAAGAGAGTCGATAAGTTGATTTTGTCGTTAGAGGTGTGATGTTAACTTGACAGGTTTGTGGGCCTATCTCTCTATTAAAGAGAGTCGATAAGTTGATTTTGTCAGAGGTGTAGGATTAACATGACAAGAATTGGTTGCGATCGGAGCAACCTTGTGGACTTATCATCCTATTGATAAGGATTGATAAGTGGATTTGTCAGAGGTATGATGTTAATGTGACAAGAGCATGTTGCGATCAGAGCAACTTTGTGGACTTATCATCCTATTGACGAGGATTGATAAGTGGATTTGTCAGAGGTATGGTGTTAACATGACAAGAGAATGTGTTGCGATTGGAGCAACTTTGTGGACTTATCATCCTATTGACGAGGATTGATAAGTAGATTGTCAGAGGTATGGTGTTAACATTACAAGAGAATGTGTTACGATTGGAGCAACTTTGTGGACTTATCATCCTATTGACGAGGATTGATAAGTGGATTTGTCACAGGTATGGTGTTAACATGACAAGAGAATGTGTTGCGATTGGAACAACTTTGTGGACTTATCATCCCATTGACGAGGATTGATAAGTGGATTTTTCAGAGGTATGATGTTAACGTGACAAGAGAATGTGTATTTATAACATGCACAAGATTTTGGGAATTAGCGTCTTGCTGGGGAGAATTGCTAAGTGAGTTTTATCACTAGAAGCGATGAGTTTTGATATTTATGATTTGAATAAGATTTCGAAGACTTAGTGTCTTGCTAGGGAAGATTGTTATTTAAGCAATTTCGAGGACCTATCATTCTATTGACAAGGATTGATAAGTTGATTGTCAGAGGTGTATTGTTAACATGACAAATTAGGAGTGATGCAAGCTGCATTCATATTCTGTGGGGGTAATGATCGTCAGAAGTGTAATGTTAACTAGACGATGTGAAAGATTCGTTAATCCAGTGGATTCCAAGTAACCAACCTCCAGTCTTGATTAAGACTTAGCAGGGGAATAAAAAGAGGTAGATAAGGCACATCACCTAGTGGGACACTATCCATGAAGTCGGAATAGAGGCACATCACCTGGTAGGCCATTATCTGATGAGTTTGACTATCAGAGGTAACTATGATAGTTTTGTAGACCTGCCATCCTATTGAAGAAGATTGGCAAGTTGATAGACTATCAGAGATAACTATTAACGTGATAGTTTTGTGAACCTGTCATCCTATTGAAGAAGATTGGCAAGTTGGTAGATTATCAGAGATAACTGTTAACGTGATAGTTTTGTGGACCTATCATCCTATTGAAGAGGATTAGCAGGAGAATTTAGAGGGAATGGACTATCAGAGGTAACTGTGATAGTTTTGGTGGACCCACCATCCTATTGAAGAGGATTGGTGGGGGAGTTTGGGGGAAAAGAGCCATCAGAGGTAACTGTTAACGTGATAGTTTTGTGAATCCGCCATCCTACTTGAAGAGGATTAGCAAGTTGATGGACTATCAGAGGTAAATATTAATGTGATAGTTTTGGTGGATTTTGTGGTTGACAGATGTGTTCTATTGAACATGACAACTCAGAAAATTTATTGCTCATAATCCAATGAACTATAAATAAACCAACCCCCAGTCTTGAACAAGTGCAGGGGGGAAAAGGGTAGACATGGCACATCGCCTAGTGGGCCATTATCTAACGAGTTTGACTATCAGATGTAACTGTTAACGTGATAGTTGTTGGACCTGCCATCTTACTGAAGAGGATTGACTTCAGTGGCCGTAGTATCTTCCCCTTCTGACTAAGAAGATTGAGCTTGGTCCGATTGCTCAGGTGGATCCTGCCTACATTGTTCTTCAGTTTTGACCCTGACAATAATCTTTTGAGCCTGTTCGCCCTCAGAGATTAGTTGTCTCCAGGAATGGTATTCTGTAACCCTCATTTGTGCTAGAAGGTTGGTCTGCAAGTTATGTCGACAGGTCTCCACTAAGGTAGACTGTGTCACACCTGTCGGGTATCGAAGAGCCATGCTTCGGAACCTCTTGACGAAAGCTTTGACGGACTCCCTCTTCTTCTGCTTAGTAGCGAGAAGGGTATGGATGGAGACTTCTGTATCCTCTTTAAAGAATCTTGATAGGAAGAGTCTCTCTAGATCTGTCCACTTTTGGATACATCCCGCAGGTAGTTTTCTGAACCATTCAAAGGCAACTCCCTTAAGGGTGCCAATGAACAATCGAGCCAGTATGGCATCGTTTGATATCATATTCCCAGTCTGTGACTTGAAATGATAGATATGTTGGTTCGGTAATCCCGTGCCGTCAAAAGTTTGTAGCGTCGGTACCTCAAACTTTGGAGGATAAGGGGCTGCGTCCCATTCGGCAGGATAGGGCCTGACAACTCCCTCATCTTGGAGCTCGCTTCTGTTAGCAATGATATTAAGGTGGGCTTCTAATTCTTCCATTTTGGCAGACTGGAGATTCTGCTCGTTCTCCGTCTCTCTTCCTTCATCAGAGAAAGATTCTAGGTTATGGGCTTCTTGGTCAGAAGCCGTGTCCTCAACCACTTTTTCCTTCCCTTTGCTTGTGTGAGGTCGGGATGAAGACGCTTCTCTCCTCTGGGAAAATTCTTGCCTAAACGGCGAATCTGTCTCCTGAGCTTTGGCCTTGTCTACGACGAGTTGAGTCAACAGAGCCAGGAGTTCATTGATGGCCTCCTGCTGAGATTTGAGCATGGCCTCCTGCTCGTCAAGTCTCTTCACGAGATATTCATGGTTTCTCGTCATATAAGTGGAGCTCTCATGTTCAACAAAAGAGCTTGATGATTAGGACTCTGCAGTGGCTGAGTGTTCATTATGAGAATTGGTTCCTCTAGCTAATCTCCGATAGTTGACAGAGGGAATAGCTCCTGTTCGCGTCCGAGTGCGTTGGTAGACTCCTTTAAACTCATTAACGACTTCTCTGACAGTCGGTGAACGACTTGTCTCAGAATCATCAGAACTAGGACCCGAGGTTTTCCCTCTGCCGATCACATTGATAGTGACCCCAGGATATTTGGTCTCTGGAGACTTCTTTCTGTGAGAACGTCGTTGTTAGTTAGGCAAAGCAATGTTCATAAATTGGTTGAACACCAACAGTTGGGACGCATACGAGCAGCATTGACATCCGGAGAGGACCGCAGGAATCAGTCGTTCACGTTGGAATGAACGAATGACTTGTTGTATCGGTCTTTCTCTCGATATGAACTCTCTTAAGTCTGTTGTAAAGATTCGAGAATTACTCACTGATTGTGAGGTTTGAATTGGAACCCTAGTCCATGATTGGACAGGACTGGCTCTTGGTGAACATGGATGTGGTTGAGATTCCTTGAATCCATGAACTTTTTATATCCTCCCCTCGATCTAGTCGCGCTACGCAGAGTATTCGGGGGTCTCGCTGCCCGGTCAGCGAGCCGGGGGTCCAGGGGGCGGCGCGCCCCTGGCCAGGGGGTTCGGGGGGGATGGAATACCCCCCCCGGCGGGGTTCGAGGTAGCGCCCCGAAGCTCCATGGTATACACCAACTTTTGTATTGGATTTGGAACTTAGGACGCGAGGGTCACGTTTGGCACCTGAGACGCGAAGGTCGCATTTGACACCTGAGATGCGAAGATCGCGTTTGGCACCTGAGACGCGAAGGTCGTGTTTGGCACTTGAAATGCGAGGGTCGCGTTTGGCACTTGAAACGCGAAGGTCGTGTTTTGGTTTGGCGACATGAGAGTCACGTTCTTCATTGTCGACGCGAAGGTCGTGTTTTGACTTGGAAACGCGAAGTTGAAGTTCGCGTTCAACGAAGACTTGAGGTTCGCGTTTTGGCTGTAAAACGCACCATTGAGGGCCACGTTCAGTTTGGTTCTCGCGAAGCTCAAGTTTGGGCTCATAAACGCGAGGTTTACGTTCTAAAGTAGAAACACGAAGCTCAGGGTCGCGTTTAGGCTCACAAACGCGAAGCTCGCATTTGTTGGGGGATCGACTTTCTTGGAGTTGTGCCGAAGCTAATTCTTCTCCTTCAGAGAGGGGACTATATGAACAGTGTAACCCCCAGGGGAGACAGTCCTTTGATGAATCGGCCACAACTGGAGCTTTAGTCTCCTTAGAAACTTTGTGGATCCTACGCGTAGCCTTAGGGCTAAGGGATCTGGAGTAGATAGCCTCCTCAAACTTGGCTTGATCAAACTCTACCACGAGAGTTTCGACGATTGTTCCAGTGAGATGAACATCGAATTGCGCTACCACTTCTTCATCAGAGAAGCTCGTCCCCGGCGGAGTCGTCATCTTTTGTTTGTGGAAAATTTCGTAGTAAAAGAAATGAAGGAAAATTGATTTGTATTCCTTTAATCTCAGTTACAATTGGATTTCTTGATTACAAAAGAGAAGAGAATGATCCGGATTCTCCCCTTTGTTTAATTCTGGGTTCTTCACGGTGGTGATGGAGTGCCTCCTTCGAATGCTTACGTCGAATTTGCTCTCTGTTGATGATCCGACGTTTTGATTCACTGGAACGATATCTTCTCCTCACGATTTGACGTTGTGGAGAACTTGCGTGACAAGTTTGAAACTCTGGACGAGTTGATAACTCTGAATGAGTTGGAAACTCTTGAAAAAGAGTTGATTTGAATCGAGAATCGGTTCTCAAGCCAAGGCCGAAGGCTTCAAGGAATGCTCCAAAGGATGAATGCCGATCTCTCAATCTATGATGCTCTAAGATCTCCCTCTTTGCTGCCAAGTCCCAGATCCGAAAATACCAGCACCAGGATTAAAAAAGCCAGATCCGAACTAAGCTGATTTCTTAGTTATTTATAGGGGATTAAGGGGTGTAACCGCCCCCTTAATTCTCTCCTAAGTGGGGATAATGGGATGTAACCGCCCTTAAATCACGCCTGAGTGGAGTTGTGATCCCCTCAGATCGTGGGAAACGGTTTTGAAACCGTTTAGCTCGTGTTTGAACGAATCAAACGCAAATCCTGCATTCTGGAATGAAGTCTACGTTTGAACGCAGTGTTTGCGAGCTGCGTTGGGCAACAGATGGAACCTGCGTTGGCAGTTTGTTAGAAGCTGCGCTGGCAGCTGTTAGAAGTTGCGTTTAGCAGCGGATGGAAGCTGCGTTTGGCAGCTTGGAAGCTATGTTTGGCAGCTTGGAAGCTGCGTTCGACAGCAGATGGAAGCTGTGTTGGCAGCTTGGAAGCTGCGTTTGACAGCAGATGGAAGCTGCGTTGGCAGCTTGGAAGCTGCGTTTACAGCTTTCGGAGACTGCGTTTGAGCTGCGTTCGTGGCTATGAAAACGGTGCATCTTGATGCTGGTATGCGAGGAGGACTTCCACGTCTTGGTTTGAAGAGACCGTCGATTTGTAGTCTCTTTCTGTTAGAGCGTTGCAAAGATCGTCATTTTGTAATCTTTGCTTTAGCTCTTTGATATGTGAGAGTCGTCAAATTGTAACTCCTGATATTGATTGTGAAGGTTGTTGATTAGAGCTTTCATCAGTTGTCGTGAAGATCGTCAGATTGTAACCTTCAGCGATCTACGTGAAAGTCTTCAAATTGTAGCCTTCTGGAAGTCGTCAAATTGTAACTTTCATCATCGGTATTTGATGTGTAATCAACTATCTATTGTGATTTTTAGACAGCCTACAGCTGTAATATGTGTATATGCAAGATTCATGAAGTTTTTACCATGTTTGAATCATAAAAAAAACACGATGTGAACACGACACACACAAAAATCTGGAAAAAACTGGATTTCGGGCTCACGGTCGACCGTCACGGTCGACCGCGTGCAGGGCAGAGACCTGGGTAGTCTCTGGAGCCTGTCGTGGTCAACCGCCACGGTCGACCGCCAGTCTGATATTGGCATGTGTATGGTTTTGGTTTGATTCCGGTTTGTCGAGCGTTTCTCTCGACCTTGTGATGATTAACTACAATGTTAAAACTTGTTAAACACCTGGGATGATGGTGGACTTCAGATGTGAACTCGCACACCGAGATATGTGCACTTAGGCTTGGTTTGTGTTAAATTAACACACTTTTGTCACAAGTTAAAATTTATAAATACACATGACTAGTATTTGATCTTTCACGTATCCAGAAATAGAAAGATAAAACCTATTACCGCAGAACGATTGAGTAAGAGTATTACAATAGTATTGTTATTACATGTATCTGGAATAGGGAGATAATAAATCCTATTGTCGCAGAGCGATTGAGTAAGAGCATTACAAGAGTATCGCTATAGCACAAGATGATCCACACATAGATATTTGATCAGTTATAAGTTTTACTTCCATGCTAGATTACCCACGAGTAGGGTATTTCCTACGAGATTTTGGCACACCCGTTATGGACGGTAGTTATATTCGTTTTGGTTTGGTTGACATCCTCTTATATTAGAGCAGGCTACTCGGATGTAATTTGAGATGATGTATTTATTATTTATGTTGGAGATTTGAGTATGTTTCCTTGACTATTTGTTTTTCATAGAGAGCTATATGAATGATTTGATATATGTAAGTACTGACTCTATTTTCTTATATATTCCTACCCCTTTCCCTGGAGAGAGGTAGTAATGATCTCGCTAGTGCTTTGACGCTCGTTGTTTCCCCTCTTTCAGGCAGCGAGTCTGGCGCACGGAGAGTCACAGTTGATAGGACTTCTTAGTTGTCCAATTAGCTACTTATTATACTTTGTCGTTATTACAGAACTCCACATGTAGTTGATTATTTTCTAACTCTAGATTGTTATTTTAGTTTAGAGTTGAGAGATTTTGTGAGACTTTGTTTATTTGACTCATTGTATTTGAGATCCAGTTTATACTCAGAGATATTTCTATTTTATTTTAGTTAGGCTCATTATAGATATTTCTTATGCTTCTTCTATGTATATCCAGTATTGCCTCTGTACCTTCACCTATTTATTATTTTCACTAGAGAGATAGTAATTATGATGGTGAAACATGTCGTAGCATGGTGGTTGGTGCTTGGCAGGTTTGACAATCCGGGTTTTATCTGGGACTACAGCCTTGTGTGAACCCTGGGACGTCATAGTTGGTATTAGAGCTCTAGTTCCAATATCCTTAGGATCATCCCTGTGTCATATTGTGGAGTTAGGATAGAGTTTACTAGGGATCATGTATACAGTCCTCTAGGAATCCTTAGTATGAGTGAGGACGTACTATATATGTTCACGAAAAATCTTATTTTTTTTAATGATCTATTTGCTTTGAATAATAAAGCATGATATGAGATATATGTGATATGATTTACTTATTGGTATATGTTATATCCTTCATGCTTGAGATCCTATTTACTACATAATAAGCTTTATTTTGGAATTATAGATGTCAGGAAGAGGTCGTGGACGCCGAGTTACTCGTGCTCAGAGAGTTGAGCAGGATGATAAGGAGCCCGAGCCACAGCAGGCTCCACAGTACTTAGTGGATCTCATAGCGCCCTTGGCAACTCATTTGGCGGCTATTGAGGAGCAATTAGCAGATCAGGTTTAACAGTGAACTCCCTTTAAGGAGGAGATACCAGAGAGGACACCAGTAGTTGCACCACCACCTCCAGTTGATGATGGAGTGGCTGAGCAGGAGGCTTGGCTTCATTTGGTAGAGAGGTACCAGAAGTTGAAGGCTCCAGAGTTTCATGGTTCGACGGACTCCATTACGGTACACAAATGCTGCCATGGCTCATGAGACAGATACAGTCATATTCATCAAGGGCAAGGACAATGGTAAGTCAGGACAGTCCGAGGACAAAGGAAATGGCAAGAGATCATTTGGAGGCTCAGGAGGATCCCATCAGCAAGGTAAGGGTCCGTATCAGCAGTGTTCCCATAAGAAGGGCCATCAGCAAGACCAGAGAACGCAGCAGCAGTCCGATTTCAGGGGGCTCGTTACAATTATAACAAGATTGGACACAGAGCAGCAAAGAGCCGCAGTGCACCCGCAACAGGCCAGCAGGGCAGGACTCAGCAGCATCAGCAGAACCACACTTAGTGACGTGGTCAGGGCCAGCAGCTGAGGATTGAGGCACCTCCAGCAGTCCCGAGGATTGAGGGATAGGTACGAGCGGTCCAGGAGACCCAGCAAAGACAGATAGCACCATTCACTCCAGGTGATGCAGAACAGCAGACCGGTAGCGTGTATGCAGTTGTTCCTCATGATCATGGCGCGAGCGGAGCTGTGGTGGAAGGTACATTCCATGTGAATTCCTTTCCAGCACACATTCTTTTTGATTTTGGCGCTTTGCATTCTTTTATCTCCTATGATTTTACGGTTAGACTTCAGCTTGTAGCTCAGCCATTAGATTTTTCTTTATCTGTATCCACTCTATTGGGAGAGATGTCTCTGTTAGAGAATGTTTGTAGGAGATGCATCGTCATCTTGGACGATGCTGAGTTCGTGATTGATTTGATCGTGTTGCATATGTCTGAATTCGATGTGATTCTTGGTATGGATTGGCTATCTTCCTACCATGTGAGTATTGACTGTTTTGTGAAAATAGTCAGTTTGCGAGCATTTGATGGGTCTGAGTTAGTGGTAGCTACCTCCAGAGGCAACCAGTTTGTGGAGTCATTTCTGGCATACGTAGAGGATGTGATATTATGGGATCGGGGCGCAGATTTGAGTGAGATGCGAGTAGTCTTAGAGTATCAGAATATCTTCCAGGACATATCAGGATTACCTCCGGTGAGAAAGATCGAATTTTGCATAGAGTTGCAGCTAGGCACCGCACCGATTTCCTAAGCTCCTTACTGTATGGCACCTGCTGAGATAAGGGAGCTACAGATCCACATAGATGAGTTGTTGTCTCAAGGCTTCATTCGACGGAGTCATTCTCCGTGGGGAGCACCGGTCCTCTTTGTGAAGAAGAAGGACAGGAGTATGCGATTATGTATAGATTATCACGAGTTGAACATGGTCACTATCCGTAACAGGTACCCATTACCGAGGATCGATGACTTGTTCGACCAGTTACAGGGTGCATAGTGTTTCTCGAAGATAGACCTTCGTTCTGGTTATCATCAGTTACGAGTTCGGGAGATGAATATTCCCAAGACCGTTTTCTTGACTCGATATGGGTCTTTTGAGTTTCTTGTCATGCCATTTGGGCTGACCAATGCATCCGCAGTATTCATGGATTTGATGAATCGGGTTTTTCGTTCTTATTTGGACCAGTTCGTGATAGTTTTCATCGACGATGTTCTTATCTATTCAAGGTCGGAGGTTGAGCACGAGCAGCATTTGAGGTTAGCATTGCAAATATTGAAAGAGCACCAGTTGTATGTTAAATTTAGCAAGTGTGAATTCTGATTATCAGATGTCAGATTTTTAGGCTATATCATCAGCCGAGAGGGCATTGCAGTAGATCCGGCTAAGGTAGAAGTCATACTTGATTGGGATCCACCGAAGACAGTTACCGAGATTCGTAGCTTCTTAGGCCTAGCAGGCTATTACAAAAAATTCATTCTGGACTTCTCGAGGATTGCCACACCGCTTACACACCTTACTAAGAAGGGTGTACAGTTTATTTGGAGCATAGAGTGCCAGAAGGCATTTGAGACTTTGAAGACTAAATTGACTTTAGCACCAGTTTTGGTTATTCCTAGCAATGATAAGACTTTTGTTGTCTATACTGATGCATCCTTATTGGGTCATGGAGGTGTATTGATGCAGACCCAGAGAGTTGTAGCTTATGTTTCAAGGTAGTTAAGGACTCATGAGCAGAACTACCCCACGCGTGACTTGAAGCTAGCAGCGGTGGTATTTGCACTGAAGGCGTGGAGACATTACTTATACGGATTACAGTTTGAGCTATTCATGGATCACCATAGTTTAAAATACCTTTTTTCACAGAAAGAACTTAATCAGAGACAGCATCGATGGATAGAATTTATTAAGGATTATGAATTTGCTATTCAGTATCGTCCGGGAAAGGCGAATGTGGTAGCAAATGCATTAAGCAGGAAGCGTCGTCGTAGGCTAGCAGCTTTGAGGTGTTCACTTCATCGGGATCTTAATATCCTCAGTCACTTTGATTTCAGGCCAGAGATTGGCGGGAGCCGTGTGTTTTTAGGAGCTTTATCTGTATAGCCATCTTGGAGAGATAGAGTGGTCGAAGCTCAGATAGAGGCTTCTTGGATTCAAACGCGTAAGGGGGAGATTTCCAAAGAGTCCAAGGATGATTGGATTATAGGGATAGATGGAGGCTTTCGGATGAAGGGTAGAATTGTTATGCCGAACAATTTACAACTAAAAAAAGGAACTTTTTGATGAGGCGCATCGTAGTAGATATACAGTGCATCCAGGCACGACGAAAATGTACAAGGATCTGAAGAGGCATTTCTGGTGAAGTGGTATGCGCAGAGAGATTTCAGAGTATGTGGCTAAGTATTTTACATGTCAGCAGATTAAGGCAGAACATCAGAGACCTGCAAGAACCCTACAGCCTTTACCCATTCCCGAGTGAAAGTGGGCAGATATTTTCATGGATTTCATAGTGGGGTTACCTAAGTCAAAGAAAGGAAATGATTCTACTTGGGTTATAGTGGACAGATTGATTAAGTCTACACATTTCTTACCAGTGAGGACGACTTATACGGCAGATATGTATGCAAGGATCTTCATTCGGGAGATTGTTAGATTACATGGAGTCTCGAAGACGATTGTATCAGATCGGGGCTCAGTCTTCACATCTTATTTTTAGAGGAGTTTTCAGGATGCTTTTGGTAGTCAGTTATCATTTAGCAGTGTTTTTCACCCCCAAACAGATGGTCAGACCGAGAGGGTGAATCAGATCTTAGAGGACATGCTGAGAGCGTGCATTATGGATTTTCAAGGTAGCTGGGAGGATCACATCCTACTGATTAAATTTGCATATAATAACAGTTATCAAGCTACCATCGGGATGGCATCGTATGAAGCTTTGTACGAGAGACCTTGCAGATCACCCATATGTTCGCCAGAGCCAGAGGATAGTCTATTGATTGGTCCGGAGTTAGTTAGACAGACCATGGAAAAGGTAGCATTGATTCGAGAGCGCATTCTTGCAGTCCAGAGTCGGCAAAAGAGCTATGCAGATCAGTGGAGACGACCTTTAGAGTTTCAGGTCAGAGACTTAGTTATGTTAAAAGTATCACCGATGAAGGGCGTTTAGCGTTTCAGTAGACGGGGGAAGCTTGCCTCGAGATATATTGGTCCTTTTAGGATCATCGAGCGCATTGGAGCTGTTTCTTACAGGTTAGACCTGCCAGCATCGATGTCGAGTGTACACGATGTTTTTCATATTTCGATGCTTAAGAAGCATCTGCGATATGATGAGCAGCAGAGAGTGATTGACTCACCAGAGATTGAGATTCAGGATGACTTGACTACCGTAGAGATTCCAGTATGCATACTTGCTAGAGAGAATAAAAATTTTAGAAATAAAGTCATTCCATTAGTGAAAGTTCAGTGGAACCGGCAAGGAGCCGAAGAGATTTTTTGGGAGCACGAGGAGGATGTTCGTCGCAACTACCCGTACCTGTTTAGACAGGTATGATGTTGATGCTTTGATAATTGTCATTATCTATGTTGTTTAGACACATTTATATTTACCTTTAACACTAGAATGGGGATATTGTCACCTAATCCTTAATCATTTGAAACATATGGTATATACATAAGGGTTTCGTTGTTTGGATTATTTCGCTCGACGTACTAATTTCGTTTAGTTAGGGATTTAGGTGAGAATGTTTGCATTCTAAGTTGTTAACTTTAAATATCATTGTGCTGATACTATGAGATGGTGCAGAAGGTTTTATATGTAAAACCCCGATAATATTTTAATGATATATTAATATAAGATTAATTATGATATATAGATATTTAGTATGATAAATATCATTTAATGGTATATGAGTATAATACCATGTGTTTTGAGTATGAACGAGTTCATACATGAGAGAGAAAAGAGTCGAAACATGCAAAATGACCAAACTCATAAAAACTGGAAATGCCCAATCCGGTCGACCGCCACGGTCGACCGCAACCGGTCGACCGCTAAACCTGCATAGAATTTTTCTCCTGTTTTGAGTTGGTTTCGGATTTCTGAACCTATATTCGTTTTCCCTGATATATATATATAAGTTTTTTTCACATTTTTCTCAGTTTTCCTAAGAACCCTAACAGCCACCAAACCCCCTAAACCCTAGTTTGATTTCTTGGAGAATATTGGAGGCTTTCGAGTGAGATTTTTTCTTGGTTTTTGGCTTTTGGAGTGGAGATCTCTTTCAACCTTGCTTCTAAAATATTTTTCGACAATCTCAGGTGAGTATCATCTCTGCTAATCCCCCTCCTAGTTTTCAAAATGTTTTTAAAGAGATTTAAACATGTTTTGTAGAGCCTAAATGACTAGATTATGAATAAAAAATAACTCGTTTGTATTATATGTATAAAGATTAGGTCTTTTCATGCTAAAAAGGTTGAGAACGAATTTTACAGATGTATTTAAGATCTGAAGATGATTTTAAAACGTGGTTAATCTAAAGAAAGAAGTTTGATTCATCGTTTTTAGCTTTTATGCATGTTTTAGGGTTTTGAATATAAATATAATGCACAAAATCATGGTTATATCTATTGATTTTGTTTCCAGATATTTCTATCTACTGTAACATGTTTATATGCAAGATTCATGAAGTTTTTACCATGTTTGAATCACAAAAAAACACGATGTGAACACGACACACACAAAAATCTAGAAAAAAACTGGATTTCGGGCTCACGGTCGACCATCACGGTCGACCATCACGGTCGACCGCGTGCAGGGCAGAGACCTAGGTAGTCTCTGGAACCCGTCACGGTCGACCGTCACGGTCGACCGTCAGTCTGATATTGGCCTGTGTATGGTTTTGGCTTGATTTCGGTTTGTTGAGCGTTTCTCTCAACCTTGTGATGATTAACTACAATGTTAAAGCTTGTTAAACACCTGGGATGATGGTGGACTTCAGATGTGGACTCGCACACCGAGATATCTTCACGTAGGCTTGGTTTGTCACTACTAGAAAACGGGTTATTACCTACGGATAAATAGCGACGGAATTTTCCGTCGCTATAACCCTATTTATAGCGACGGAAATTTCCGTCGCTATTCATCCGTCGGTAAATGTTTTTTACCGACGGATATTTAGGTTTTAACGACGGAAGTTATCCGTCGCAAAAAACTATAGCCACGGATTATTAGCGACGGAAATTTCCGTCGCTAATAACATCTTTAGCGACGGAAATTTTCGTCTCTAAAGTATTTTGGTGGGAAAAATTTTTGGGCGCGGGCGCCCAAAAATTTTGGGCTGCCCGCGCCCGTAAAAGACCCAGACCCGCCAATTCCCCCCCCATCTCCCGAATTCGATCTCCCCCCTCTCCTCCTTTCCCCCTCCCCCACCCTAGATCGATCCCCCTCAATCTCTCCCTCTCTCCACCGCCGCCGCCGGAGTTCCGCCGCCGTCCCTCTCTCGATCAGGTAACCCTCTCTCCTCCCCCCTCAATCTCTCTCTCTCTCCTTGTCAATCTCCCCCCCTCAATCTCTCTCTCTCTCTCTCCCCTTGTCAATCTCTCTTCCCCCCCTCAATCTCTCCTCCTCTCTCCCTCTCTCTGTTCTCCCTCTCTCTGTCGCCTGACGCCGGCGGCGGGCCGACCAACTGCCGCCGGCCGCCGGCGTCGGCCGACGAGAGAGGGAGAACAGAGAGAGGGAGAGAGGAGGAGAGATTGAGGGCGGTAGAGTGCTTTTTTATATTTATTTACTTGTAATTTAATTTTTATATTTAGTGTTTAATTTTGGTAAAATAAAAATAGTGCAAAAAACCCAATACAAAATGTTAATTTTGATGAAATTATGATATAAAAAAATGTGCATTTAATTAGTGTTATGGTTAGGGTTAGGCGAGGGTTAGGGTTAGGGTTAGGGTTAGGGTTCAGGTTAGGGTTCGGTGAGGGTTAGGGTTAGGGTTAGGGTTAGGGTTAGGCGAGGGTTAGGGCTAGGGTTAGGGTTCGGTGAGGGTTAGGGTTAGGGTTAGGTTTAGGCGAGGGTTAGGGCTAGGGTTAGGGTTAGGGTTAGGGTTCGGTGAGGGTTAGGGTTAGGGTTAGGCGAGGGTTAGGTGAGGGTGGAGGTGATGTTGAGGGTGAGGGTTAGGGTTAGGGTTAGGGTTAGGGTTAGGGTTCGATTAGGGTTAGGGTTTGGGTTTGGGTTAGGATTAGGGTTAGAGGAGGGTTAGGTGAGGGTGGAGGTGATGGTGAGGGTGAGGGTTAGGATTAGGGTTAGGTGATCGTGGGTGGGGTGAGTGTTAGAGTTAGGTGATCGAGGGTGAGGTGAGGGTGAGGGGTGATGGGTGAGGGTGAGTTTGAGGGTTAAGGTTAGGGTTAGGGTTAGGGTTCGATTAGGGTTAGGGTTAGGGTTAGGGTTCGATTAGGGTTAGGGTGAAGGTAGGGGTGAATGTGAAGCACATTGACCGTATATACCCCGACTTCGGGTTAGGGTGAGGGTTAGGGTTAGGGTTAGGCGAGGGTTAGGGTTAGGGTTAGGGTTAGGAGGCATATAGGAGACATTTTCTGTCATCACAGGTAATATATATACTTTGCTTTTTTTTAATTAGATGATATCGTACATACTGATACATACTAATACAAACTGTTACACACAAACCCTAACTCTAACCCTAACACAAACCTCAAAATTTATACTTGCGTGCGTAGTGTTGTTGATGGTGTATGCGTGCGTAGTGTTGGTGGTATTGGTTGGTGGGTTGGTTGGTTGGTTGGCTGTGGTGTTGTATAATGGTGGTCGTTATGTGATTGGTTTGTGGGGGG
>BQKN01000427.1:253459-277792 GCA_022839385.1 Asparagus kiusianus | reverse complement strand
GGTGATGATGCTTATACTCCCTTCGTACAGAAATTGGAGTCGGCCACGTGGACTAATTCTTATATAGTCAGGGCTCGACAGCTTCTGTCCCGGGAAGACAATTACCGGGTTTTCTGCTGCGCTCCTAATTTTGACGGAGCTGACGTGGAGGATGCCCGCTTCATGGACCTGCTTTTTGAGGGCTCGTCTTCTTTGGAAGAAGGCACATTCAACTGGCTTCTTATGATCAGGTTGGGCTACCTGGTCTACCGCTTACGGGAAAAGTGCTTCATTGAGCCTTATGTGCCTTCTCGGTTCGCCAGACAGTTTGGATATGACCAACTCTATGTTGGTAATCCTAACCCGGCGTTAGCTCAGATTGGGAATTTATATGAAGGAGCTCGTGCATGGTACTTCTTTTCCGTCGGGGGAACCCATGCGCAATTCACTTTACCCAATTCACCGCCTAGCTGATCCACTGTTGCCGATTTCCGTAACTGGTTTGAAGAAGTTTCCCAAGTCCCGGGGTATGATATTTATACTTCCTGTATAAAGGAGATTAGGGAATTGTATCGTTCGAGGAGCAGGTCTTCGAGTACTCGTTTGCCAGGGGTAGAAGAATATATATCCTGTGAACAAGAAGCAACCGAAGCCATTGAAGCTCCCAAGGAGTCATCTACCATAGAACCTTCTAAGAAAGAGGTCCCTATGGGGATTGAAGAGGGAAAACCGATTGCTGATTCTCCCGAAAAACAGACGACTGGGGATACTCCTGTAGAAGCGCCTGTCCCTGAACCTCGCTCTTTAAGATCAGGTAAGAAGGCTCTATCTGCTGCTGAGCAGGGCGAGTATGACAGGAAGGTGCGTAAACGACTGCCTGTCGTAACCAAAAATTCAAAGAAGGCCAAGTTGATGGGAGATGCGATACAATCAGCACGTGCTGCATCTCCTGAAAACAGAGAGGATTTTACGCTTCCAGCTGCTCTTCCGAGTCTAGGAACGACAAGCGGTGGGCAGGAACCGGCTATCTCTGCCTCAGTGTCAGATATGGTCGAAAAGGTATTATCTAAGGCGGCGCACACCTCTACTCGCACTGATTATGCGAATTGTTTCATTTATCCGACTGCTCTACCCCCAAGCTCGGAAACTTTGAGAGAGCTCATCGAACAACTAGAGCGTTGGATGCAAATGACTGTCGACACTGTTAGCCTCGGGGGTGTGAGCTTCAAGGTTTTCGAACCTCACCTGCTGGAATGCCTGACTAAGATCAAGCATCAGGGCGATAAAATATGGACTGAGAACTGTCGCGAGGGCATCATTATTCTGGAATATGAGCTGGAGTTCCTTTCCATGCTGCAACGCGACGACATAGGGCCAGAAGTGGATCGGGCTCTTTCTGAGGCCAAGGCTCTGAAGGCACAACAGCAAGAGGCTCTTCGGAAGAGTTTATCCGAAACAGAACCTCGTCTTGCTCACCTGTGTGGGGAACATATCCAGGTACAAGGGGACATGACCAGTCTCGCTGTGGGTCTCCGGGATACCGCAGCAGAACTTGCTCGCGCTGGTGTTGAAATACCTCAGATAAACGCTCAGCTAGCTGATGGCATGGAAATTTTAAAAGGGTTAGCTGGTTACTGCGATGGACTCTTCAAATGCTATTGCGACGAAATTGTTGCTGCCGACAAGCTTCGGCGAGAGCTTACAGAAGCAACGCCTAATGAAGAGGAGCTCAAGAGCGAGATAACTGAAGAAGTCAGAAAGGCTCGCGAGGAGAATATATCAGCGTTGAAATCTAAACTCAAGTCTTTTAGACTGATGAGTCCCGATGCTTAGAATTTGCACTGCTTTTGGTAGAGGAATAAATTTGTATCATTTTCCTTTCAATTGTTTTCACCTTTGTATTGAGATTAACAATATTGAATGGAAATGATATCATTTTGGTTTTCATCGTCTCTTTTGTTGAAATCTGGTTCAAGACAATGAAGAGTAATGCAAATGTTGTAAATGTAGTGTTAACTTAGCAGAAAAACGAAATTCTCTTTATTACCCCTTAGAATAATTCTAGAAAATTTCAATCGTCAGAGGTGTAGTGTTAATATGACGAAATACAAAACAAAGTTACATTATAAATAAGCAACCCCCAGCCTGATTTAGCTGGGGTTTAAGGGGCTACATGATTTACGGGAAATATCTCTTTAGGAATTTCCCATTAATTGGCATCATGAGCCTGTCTCCTTTTTGATCGATAAGGCGATAGGCTCCATTCGAATAAACTGATTCTATTACGAAGGGCCCTTCCTATTTAGGATTGAACTTCCCTTTGGTTTTGTGTGTCATCACCATGGGTCGTCTGTTGGCCAAAATCAAATCGCCTTTCTTGAAAATCCGTTCCTTAACCTTTTTGTTGTAGGCTTTGGAAATACGAGCTTGATATAACTCGATCTGTTGCTGAGCTTGAAGTCGTTTGTCGTCTAAAGCTTCAAGTTCTTGCAGGCGTCGTTGATATTTCTCCTCTTCTGTTAGTCCAGTTGTGATTGTGACTCTCAGAGAAGGGATCTGGATCTCTAATGGTAGTACAGCTTCGCAGCCATATACTAGAGAGAATGGTGTAGCTCTTGTAGGGGTCCTTACCGTTGTACGGTAAGCCCATAGGCATTCGCCGAGTCTTTCGTCCCAATCACGTCGGCTCTTGGAAACAAACTTTTTGAGAAGTTTCACTATGGTTTTGTTGAAAGCTTCCGCAAGACCATTTGCTGGTGGGTAATATACCGTAGATGCGACACTCTGGATTCTGAATCTGTCACAAAACCTCTGAAACCCAAAGCTGACGAACTGTGTCCCGTTGTCGTGAACTATTCACCTCGGGACTCCAAAACGGTAGACGACGTGATGCTTGATGAACTTGATCACATTCGAAGTCTTGACCTCTTTCAGTGGGATAGCCTCTGCCCATTTGGAGAAATAGTCGGTTACGGCTAGGATGAACCGGTGTCCCTTGGACGTCGGAGGGGAAATCGGTCCGACGATATCCATGCCCCACATTTCGAATGGCCAAGTCGCCGACGTGGGATGTAAATTTCCTGGTGCTTGGTGGATGAAGTCCCCATGAATTTGGCACGCGTGACAACGTTTAGTGTAGTCAACCGCGTCTGAAAACATCTTCGGCCAATAATAGCCGATTCGTCGGAGACGATCTCCTATTTTAGCTCCAGGCTGATGAGCTCCGCATATTCCGTCGTGAGCTTCTTTGAGGGCTTCTCTTGCTTCCTTCCGAGAGAGGCATCGAAGCAAAACTCCATCATGTGACTTACGATATAGGACTTGAGAGACTGCATCATAATAGAATCGGAGGGCCTTTCGTTTGATAGAGGCCGCTTCCTTAGGGTCATCGGGTAAAATTCCATTACAGCATAATCGATGTATGGGAATCGCCAATCTCTAGCTTCAAGCTCCATCGAGGTCATACAGACTTCTCATGTCGGTGTCTTGTCTGAATTTTCCTCTATAGGAATCTTGGAACAGTATAGTTCACGCCCTGCGACGGGGATCGTCGTTTCGGTACCTGACGGTAATGCCAGCGAAGTTGCTAATGAAGCCAACGCATCTGCGTAAGCGTTCTGGGCCCGTGGGATGTATTCAATAAAGAATCCCTCGAACTTCTTAGCTTGCTTCAGCACTGCAAAGTAGTACGGGATCAAATCCTCATGACGTACTTCGTATTCCCCTCGGACTTGATTTACAATGAGCTGAGAGTCACCATAAGCCTCAAGATGCCGAATATTAAGTTCTTCAGCAAGTTGCATCCCTAGTAACAAAGCATTATACTCAGCTACATTGTTGGTGCAAGGTTCGATTAGGGAAAATCCTCTTGGGATTATGTGACCGTTAGGAGAGACGAACACCACTCCTACTCCCGCAGTAATCGCTCCATGAGGGTTTGCTCTAGATGCACCGTCGAAGAATAATTTCCACACTTGTGTAGATTCTTGAGCAGTACAAGCTTCGGCGACTTCGTCGGGCAATTCTTCATACAATTTTGATGTCCCTTGCACTGGATGATCGGCTAAGAAGTCCGCCAATGTTTGACCCTTGACTGCCTTTTGAGGCATAAATTGCATGTCGTATTGCGACAAGAGAATGGCCCATTTTGCAAGTCGGCAGTTCAGGGATGACGGTTTCGTCATCAAGACTCTCAAGGGATTCACCTTAGAGATGACATGAATTGTTTGTCCAACTAGGTAATGTCGCATCTTTTGAACTGTGAATACCAAAGCGAGACATTCTTTCTCGACCGGATTATATCGATGTTCAGCTCCCATCATGGTCCTGCTTAAGTAATAAATGGCCTGCTCTTAACCTTGATCATCGTTCTGGGCCAATAGCGCTCCTAGAGAATGATCCATAGCCCTCACATATAACAGGAATGGTTTTCCTGATATTGGGGCCACGAGAACAGGTGGCTGGGTGAGATATTTCTTGATCTCTTCAAATGCTTTTTGATATTTCCCATCCCAAACAAAGGATACTCCTTTCTTCATAAGCTTCGAGAAAGGTTGGCAGCGCCCCGAGAGGTTAGATATGAACCTTCGGATGTAGGCCAATCTGCCCTGCAGACCTCTGAGCTCTTTGAGATTCTTTGGCGGCGGCATGTCTTGGATGGCGCGCACCTTCTCTGGATCTAGAGAAATTCCCTTGGACGTGATAATAAATCCCAGGAATTTTCCACTTGATACTCCGAGAAATGATTTTGTAGGGTTCATCTTCAGCTGATGTGTCCGCATGATTTCAAACATTGTCTTCAAGTCTGCAAGATGATCATCCTTACTTTGACTTTTCACCGCTATGTCGTCGACGTAGCACTCTATCTTCTTACGCAGATGTTCGTGGAAGATAGCGTTCATTGCACGTTGATAAGTTGCACCTGCGTTTTTCAGGCCAAAGGGCATCACTGTGTAGCAATACACCCCCAGCGGTGTTCTGAACGCAGTATGCTTCTCATCTTCCGGATACATCTTGATTTGATTATACCCGGAGAATCCGTCCATGAAAGACATTCTTTCATATCCGCAGGTGTTATCGATCATAACATCCGTGATAGGAAGCGTGAATTCGTCTTTCGGACAAGCTGCGTTAAGGTCGCGGAAGTCGATACATATGCGAACCTTACCGTTTTTCTTGGGAACTGGAACAATATTGGCTACCCAGTCTGGGTGTTGTTCTTCCCTGACAAAACCTGAGTCTATAAACTTTTTTACTTCAGACTCGATTGATTCCATGATTTTCGGACGAAACCTACGTTGTTGTTGTTTAACGGGTTTTGCATCCGGATCGATATTGAGACGATGCGTGGCCACTCTTGGGTCAAGACCATGCATGTCTTCATAATTCCAAGCAAAGACATCTATATATTCTTGGATGAGAGATATAAGGTCCTCTTTTTCGGATGATGATAAGTCTTCGGCTATAAAGATAGGCTTGGGGTTGGATTCATCTCCCATGTTGACCTGGATCACTTTGTCCTCAGTAGGTGGTTCGTGTTGTTCAAACCGCATATCCCACAAGATGTTGAGGCGTTTGATCCAAGGATCACTGGTTGATTCAATTAGTTCTTCATCACCCCCTGTGTCTTCATCTGGATGACTAGTCGAAACCATATTCACAGTCAGACTTTTGAAGAAAGGTCCGACACTGACATCGGACTCATATGAAGATGTTCTAGATGAGTGGTCCTGACGCAGATAATTACTTATTTCATTCTCTGAGACAGCGGGAGGTGTGACAAATCCTAAACCCCTTCTGGTCTTTTGGTAGTAATCTGGGGGTTTCCCTTCGGGGGTTAGAGACATCCGAATTGGTGTTCGTCTTCCTTTCCCGAAATTTAAATCTTGTTTTTCGTTAAAGTCATACCCCATTCGTTTCATTAACCGAAGGGAGTTAGGTACGTGATAATAGAATTGAGGAACTCCATCATCTTCCTCCGAACTTCCTTGTTTGAGTTGTATAGGTTTGACCTTCCCGAAACAGATTGGCTTTCGCCCTTTCCTTTTGGATGGGACTTTGAAGAAAGCCTTCTGTGCATCTTCTATTTCTTCATCTGAAACGAAGGATGACTCGATTGGCAATGTGAGTGATGCATCTGTGCATAGTACATGCCATGGGTTGGTACCTGCATTAGAATCATTCTCTATTTGTTTATTTTTAGAGGACACATCAGACAAGTACGCCAAAATAAAATCTTCATTAATGCACCACTCGCCCTCGCTCGGTACATTCTTATTACTCTCATCCTGACCCATTACACCAAAGTTTAATTCCCAAGGACAATCTTCATCAGGATCTGGTTCAATGTCAGCTTCGTTACCGCTGTCTACATCTTCTTTCTCCTGGGATTCTAGGTAGAAGACGGAGTCGGTGTGAAAATTCTCGACTCCTCGGAAGGGGTATTTTTCTGCAATCAGAGTTCGAACTTCCCCCTCGTCGTTGGCATACTTCATGACCTGATGCAGAGTAGATGGGACAATGTGGTTCGCATGTATCCAGGGTCGTCCTAACAAAAGATTATAGGACGTGTCCGTATCTATGATGTAGCAAGTCACTTCGGACTTAAGGTCTCCGATTTGACACCTGAGTTTGATCTTCCCCAGGGGCCGAGTACTGTTTGCGTTGAACCTGAAGATGGTTGTCTGAGTTGTGTTCAGCCGATGTATAGGGATTCCTAAGACCTGCATGACCCTGTAAGGCATGATGCTGAGTGCTGAGCCCGGGTCTACTTGGACACGACTGATTTCGGAGGATCCGATATACCCCGTGTAGTATAACGGTCTGTCGTGTTGGTATTTGACCTGCATATCTTCCTAAGTGAAGGATATGCAGGGTAGGCTTCTTGCAGCTTGCAGACATTGCAGACAAGGTTGGTCTTCAGAAGCTTCAGGAATTGGAGCAACTTGCGTAATGAAGCTCTCCGTATTCTTTAACGCTTCGATCAGAGCTTTCTTGGTAGTTTTGGATAACCTCAGGAGCTCATATAAGGTAATCCTGGCCGGTATGTTGGCCAGCTGCGCCATGACGTTGAATTGGAAGGGAGCGCTCGACTCTCCGGATTCTTGGTGGAGATTTCTGTTGAATCAGAGTTCTTTTTGCTTTCCCTTATCAACCGGCTTCTTCGGCACAGAACCCCCAGCGTCTTGGGGCTGTTCTTCCACTTCTTGAGTATTCTGACCGTAATCCCTCAAATAAGCTTTTCCTGACCGAGTGCCAGGGTTGTCTCCCGGGTATGCTGCCAGGACAATCCTCTCTTCTTCTGAATCGGTGAGAGGTTTGAGGTGATCATCATTTTCAGTAATGGAGGGGCTAATCATGTTGGAAGACTTAGCCTTGCCTCTTTTCTTTTTGGACGAGGTGTTCGTCCATTGTTGATCTCTTAGCAGGTCAGGGTGGACCCACATGATTTCCCCTTTTGAGGTGGTGAGGGATATCAACCCCCTGTCCTTCTGACTATGCAATTCAACGTTCTTCAGGTGCATCTCTCCCTTATGAATGGGAACGACGCCATTTGCAGTGGTCACCGGTGGGAAGTCGCCGAATTGGACCGCTATCAAGTTGGTAGACACGGTCTTCTGTTCTGGCTTCAAGGTGAGCACATTAGCATTTACCAAATTCTGCAAGATGTCTTTGAAGACATAGCATTTTTTAGTAGGATGCTCAAGGAATCTGTGATAACGGCAATAGTTAGGGTCATCCACTTTCCCTGCTTCATCCGGCTTCCTGATTTCAGGCAAATGCAGCTTGTTGTTCTTTCGAAGCAATTGGAATAAGGTATCCACATGTTCCTCTTTGAACGAATACTGCTTGGGCGCTCTTTGTTGATTTGGCGCCTTGCCTTGCTTATTGGGCGGTGGTATTCGAGTGTAGTCGGCTGCTAAAGTCTCTTTTCCCTTAGACCGCTGGGAATTTTGCTGATTGCGTTGCTGTTGCGGCTTAGGTTGTGGCACTTCTTCAGCTTTGACTCGCGCCACTATCTCTTCAGCTTGTTCTCCTTGTGAAACTAGTTGTCTCCAGGAGCGACACTCCGCTACTCCCATCTGAGCAAGGAGTTGGGTCTGTAAGTTGTGCCTGCAAGTTTCAACTAAGGTTGATTGGGTCATACCTGAGGGGCATCGCAATGCCATGCTGCGGAACCTTTCCACATAGGTCTTGATGGACTCTCCCTTCTTTTGCTTAGTGGCGAGAAGAGTTAGGACCGAGACCTCCGTGTCGTCCTCAAAGAACCTGGCCAATAATAGCCTTTTCAGATCTACCCATTTTTCGATAGATCCGACAGGCAGTTTCATAAACCATTCAAAGACAACTCCTTTAAGAGTGCCGATGAATAAGCGGGTCAAGATGGCATCATTTGCTACTACATCTCCAGTTTGGGATTTGAAGTAGTAAATGTGCTGATTCGGTGATCCTGTGCCATCGAAAGGTTGTAAAGTTGGGGCCTTAAATTTTGGCGGGTAGGGAGCTGTATCCCATTCCGCAGGATAAGGCCGCACCACTCCTTCTTTGCGGAGCTCGCTCCTGTTGGCAATTGCATTGAGGCGAGCCTCCAATTCGTCCACTTTGGTGGACTGAGGGTGCAATTCTCTTTCTGTCTCCTTCTCGTTTTCAGAGGAGGATTCCAGGTCGTGAGTTTCACGATCTGAATGTTCAGTCGCTTTTTGTTTCCCTTTGGAGGTCGTCCTTCGGGAAGATTCAGGTTTGTGGCCTTTTTCAGCCAGAAGCTGGGCCAACATGTCTTTTACTTGAAGGAGTGTCTCCTGTTGCGCTTGGAGTATGACGTGATGTTCGTCAACTCTCTTAACTGAGTCTTCATGATTCCCTGTTGTGTAAACAGAGACTTCCCGAGCTACAACAGAGCTGGAAGATTGGGATTCGGCTATTGCCGAATGTTCCTCGTTAGAAGCGATCCCCTTGGCTAGCCTCTGGTAGTTAACCGTGCGAATAGCTCCCGTACGAGTTCGAGTGTGTTGGTACACCCCTTCAAACACTTCGCACCTTTCCCGAACAGTCGGGGAATGGCTCCTTTGTGATTCTTCGGAATCAGGTGCGAGGCTTTCCCTCGGCCAATCATATTGATAGTGACCTGAGGATATTCAAGTTCAGCTATCTTCTTTTTGTATCGGCGTTGTCGTTTGGCAGGCCTAACGACGTTCGTTAACCTGTCGAACACGGATTGCTGAGGTGTGGATGCGCAACAATGGCATTCTGACAGGACTGCCGATATAAGCTTCTCACATTGATATGAGTGAGCTGCTTGCTGCGTTGGTTTTCCTTTTGATAATAATTCCCGTAAATCAGGAACTTGGGAGGAACTTTTCCTCGGGCTTGGAGGTGGAGATGGAACCCCCTGCCTTTGGGTGTGTGAGATTGGTTCTTGTCGAACGTGGATTTTGAAACCACGCTGACTCTTCTGAACTTGGCGGACCTCTTGGTGGTCGCGTTTTTGAGGAGAAACGCGAGGGTCGTGTTCTCGAAGAATAACGCGAGGGTCGCGTTGGGATTTGTAAACGCTAGGCCGAGGCCTACGTTTGAATGATGAAACAGACCTCTGAGGGTCATGTTTTGGTTGAACGCTCCCCTGAGGGTCGCGTTTAGTTGGTGGAACAGAATCATGTTCTGTTTGAACGCGCACGTGAAGGTCGCGTTTATTTTTGCCAGCTCCCTTCTGAGGGCTGCGTTTTGAAGAGACAACGCGCCACTCAGGGTCGCGTTTCAGCTGAATTAGCCTAGGCTCGTAGTCGGGCTCATTGCCACGAAGTGAGCGTTCTGTTTTGGGAACGCTAGGTTCGGCTGAAGCTTCAAGAACGCGATTCTCGCGTTGTGCCAGCATTCGGCTTTCCCGCAAGTGCGCTCGTCGTATGGATCTTCTCCGTCTACGAGCTGCGTTCTTCTTGGCTTGTTTCAAAGCCTTAGCAGCAGCGTCGTTGACGCTTATGGAACTCATCTCCTCCAGAGGCCGTTTGTGGCCCGAAGTATGTCCGGTTGACGCGGAGGTGGGATCTTCAACTAGCAGAGCTAGTTTGAGTTCCTGGCCGAAGGAGAGGGCTTTCTTCGGGGTTTCAACAACAGAATCGACCTCCTTGGAGATCTTTCGGACACCACGCTTAGCCTTGGGACTAAGCGATCCAGAGGATAAGGCTTCCTCATATTTAGCTTGATCAAACTCCATGACGAGAGTTTCTACAGTCGTTCCCATGAGGTGGACGTCGGACTGCGCCACCACTTCTTCGTCGGAAAAGCTAGTCCCCAGCGGAGTCACCATCTTTTGTATGTAGGGAACATTGCAATGAAGAAAACAAAAGAAAATTTGACTTGTATTTCTTTGATTTCGATTACAACTTGATTACAAAAGAGAAGAGAACGAATTTGATTCTCTTCTTTGTTTAAAACTGGGTTCTTCTCGGTAGCGATGGAATGCCTCCTTCGATTGCTCGCGTCGAATTTGCTCTCCGTTGACGATCCGACCGTCCTATCTCGTGGGAACGATGAACTTCTGTGGAAAAGGTTACGAATAACTCTTCAACGAGTTTTTAAGAACTCTGAACGAGTTAGAACTCTGTTAATAGAGTTGTTAGAACCAAAAATTCGGTTAATGATCAAGCTGTTATTCTGTTGTTGAAGAATCCTCTCAGATTTGATCTTCTGAGATCGATTCAAAAATCCTATCTTTAAGGATTTCGCTGCTGCTGTTGCTGAACCGCCAAAGCTGAGTGGTTTAGATCCTCCAGGATTCGCCTCTGCTGTTCTTCCGTTTAGATTCTGAAAATCCAGTCTCCAGAATCCAACCCTTGATTTGTTGGGTTCGTTGAGTTTTTATAGGAGGATAAGAGGTTGGAACTGCCCTCTAAATCCGCTCCTACGTGGGCGTGATTTCCTCAGATCGTGGGAAAACAGTTCTGAAACCGTTCGACTCGTGTTTGAACAAGTCAAACGCCCAATCTAACGTTCAGAACCCAACTTCGTGTCTTAGAATTGAGACGCGAGGTTGGGTGTTGGCTGAACATCATGAACGCGAGGGTCGCTCGCGTTTTGGCTTGCTGCTTGCTTGGAAACGCGGGGGTCGGTGTGGGTTGAACCCCTACGAACGCGAGGGTCGCTCACGTTTGAATTGTTGATTAGAAACGCGGGGGTCGGTGTTGGTTGAACCCCTACGAACGCGAGGGTCGCTCACGTTTGAATTGTAACGCGGGGATGACTTCCGCGTTTTAGAAGGAGCTAGTTGACTTGTAACTTCTTCTGTTAAGCGTTGCAAGGACCGTTATTCTGTAATCCTAGCTTTAGCTGTTGTGGAGTGTGAAAGTCGTCAGATTGTAACTTTCACTGTAGATTGTGAAGACTGCTGAATAGAGTTTCCATCAGTTGTCGGAAGTGTCGTCGAATTGTAACTCTTCTCGATCTATGTGAAAAGTCCTCCACTTGCAGTTTTCGTTTATCGACCCGAAAGCTATTTGATTGTAGCTTTCGTTGTGGGAGCTTGACGGGAATCAACATCCATAGTGTCTTCTGGACGAATATTTGCCCACAGCTCTCTACCAAGCAACTCACCAACTAAGTCCAACCTTTTATTTCTGAAATCATTCCACTGCTCATCAGCATCTCTAATAGTTGCTAATATAATATTAGTCATGTTGTTGTCGCAACCATCAAGATCAATCATCTCAGAAATGAGGTCGTGTTTGCGGTGATTGTGGAGTTGCGGATGCATTAATTAGGAAGCCGTCTGATTGCGACTTCCATTGTCGGAGCTTGATAGGGATCAGTTAGCCATTGTGATTTTTAGACAGCCTACAAACTTTAACTAAAATCGGCCAATAATTTAAAACTGTAAATGATTTGAGACTAGCTTTGCAATACTATTCCATGACGAAAAAGTTTGACTATGAATTTGTAAAGAATGAACCTAAATGTATCCGAGTTATTTGTCGATATAAGGAGACATATGGATGCCCTTGGATGCTATTTGCATCTCCTGTTAAAAATAAAAAAGGAATTAAAATCAAAAGGTTTGTGAATGAACACAGTTACAGACAACATACTAACTTGTCAGAGCAATCACGAGCATCTCACAGATTCATAGCAGCCCAATTGCGACCTGTCTTAAAGGTTCGACCTGAAATCCACCCAAAAATGTGCAAAAGGAGTTCCTCACTCGATATGGATTGAGACTTGAATACAGTAAGATATGTGGGGCAAAGAAAGAGCGCAAGAGGAATACAGTAAGATATGTGGGGCAAAGAAAGAGCGCAAGAGGCTATGTACGGTTTTAGTTATGAGTCTTACGATCAATTAAGATGGTAAATTTTACAATTATCTGTTTAAATGTACAAATTTTGATCGTAGTCGCTCCACCCATAATGTTATTAGTTAATTTATCGTGCAATATATTTCACTTAGATGCTTCATGTTAATTTTCATTAATATATATTTCAGCTATTACCGTGGACTGTTATGTTTCATGAAAAATTGTGAGCTTTTATGTTAATATATATTATCCTTATGTTCCAATGTATTATATTTATGTGAAATGTGGTCACATTATTGTATAGGTATGAGCAAAAGGTGAAGGAAACGAATCCAGGAAGCTACATTTGCATCAACCAGAATGAAGGAAGGTTCAGAAGACTATTTATATGTTATGCTGCTTGCATCGTTGGTTTCTTAAATGGTTGTAGACCCCTATTATTTTTGGATGAGACCTTTTTGAAAGACAGATACAAAGGCACGCTCCTGAGCGCTATAGCATATGACGGAGACCAAGGGATATTTCCACTTGCGTATTGCATATGTGATCAGGAAAATATTGATAATTAAAGATGGTTTCTTCAAGGCCTGTGGTCCATACTGTATGAAAGATCGGACCCATACTATCCTCCCCATCAGTTGGTTATTATTTCTGATGCCGACAAGGGGATCCGAGAAGTGGTGAGAGAATATTTCCCTAAAGCAATTCACTCAAGATGTGTTCTGCACCTGGTTAAAATTTTTAGATCAAAGCTAAAGGCTTTGGGAATGAAGTCAAAGGACACACAAGTTTTGGGGAATTTGCTCCAATCAGCTTGCTATAAATACACTATTGCAGAATGGAACGACTACATGAAGGATATATATGAGATGTCTCCAGCTGCATATAAGATTGCAATTAACTACTCGCCAGAGCATTGGGCAAATGCATTCTTCCCTGGCATTAGGTACTGCACTCAATCATTATGAGTGAATTTTCTCTTCTGAAGGTTAACTATAGGTTAACTATCGCTGATATATGTTAACTATCTAGCTTATGTGAATTTTCCCTTTTGCAGGTTAACTATCGCTGATATATGTTAGTGTTTACCAATATATGTTAACTTTCATGTAGTTATGTTAATGTTCCCTACTAAATGTTAAGTTTTGTGGCTACGTGTTAATCTTATTATATATTGGATGCTGGTCATACTTTCTATTATTTTGATGTTTGTAGATATGATCATATAATCTCTAATGAAAGCTTACATGTTCTAGCAAAGTTTAACATAAATGTGCATAAGTTAACATAATTCCGGAAATGTTAACATATAACGATGAACAATAACAATTTCTAGCAAAGGTTAATATAAATGGGCATAAGCTAGCATGTATCTGTTAACATAAACATGCATATAGATACATTAGTTTACATGAATTAAACTTACTGATGAGCTTTCTGATCGCAAAACTCTGAGACCCATCTATTCTCCTCTAGTGTGGGCTTTGCCGCTACATGATGTGGTATTCTAAAGTTGTGAACAAATGTTCTTTCACTATCAACTAAGCGTATACTAAAATCATCAACAACAGGAATACTCTTGTTCAGCAACTTCAACAAAGCCTCCTTCTTCTTCTTGATTTTCCTGTTCTTTTGAAAATCCTAAGTGCATTCACCATGTTTGCAGTAGTATCTGATTTTTTTTCCTATCATCCTCCTTGTGGTGTGAAATTATAATTATATCTGGATAGGCTACCTTCTTCTTTTCTTCAATGAAAGGGGTTCAGACTAGCTGAGATCGTGTCCTGATTCTGGTACTTGGTCCCCTTGTCCCCTTGGAAACAACTTTCTTCGATCTCTTTTGATAAACTTGTAGCAAGTCTTTCTTCTCCACTTTCCTCTCCACCACTTTCTCTGCACTTCTCTTCTCTTCTTCCTTCCCTTCCTTAATCATCTCCTGCTCTTTCTCTCTCTCTTCCTCTTTCTCATCTACTTTCATCTCCTGCTCTCTATCTTCCTCTTCAAAGTACTCCTCTCTATCTTCATCTTTCTCAGATGCCTCTGTATCTTCCTCTTTATTCTTTTGCTCTCTATCTTCCTCAAACAGCTCTTTCTCTCTATCTTCCTCTTTCTCGTCCTCCTCTTTATCTTTCTCTTCCTTCTCCTGCTCTCTCTCTTCCATCTCTTCCTCTTTATCTTCCCCTCCCTTCTCTTCATCCTTGTATTGGTCAACTTTATCTACCTCTTGCTCTGCTTGCGCTATATCCTCCGCAATATGAGAGGCTTTCTTACCAATGATGCACACATCATGATAATTGAAGCAATCGACATTGTCACCCTTGTCAATGCTATCAATACTACTTTTCCTCTTCACATGTGCATCCCTTGTATGCCTATCGCTCTTGGATATAATAACCTCCACATTTTTCTTCAAGTCTTCGGGATCAACCGGGTCAGCAGTTCCTTCGTAGAACTCCAATTTTCTATTCAGCCTATGTATCTCCTTAGAGAAAACATCCCATTGAAGGCGCTTACCATGCTTTGTAGCATGGAGCAATTTCCACTATAATTTGCCAGTATTCCTCCAGAACTGAATTTGCTGATCACTGGTCAACTTCTCTACTTCATCTTCTCTTTCAAACGCATCCCTGATATGATGGGAGAAAATCTGAAAAAATAACCATGTCCCCATTACCATGTAAATCCACAAAATTAAGAATAAAAGTATGAAAGCTAACATGTTAATCTGAAAACTAACATGAGCACAACTTCATGAAATATAACATAAAACGTTAGAAGTTATCATGATTGTTAAGGAAATACATGTACTAACATGATCATTTACATTGGGCACTAACTTAACATGAAACAATGTAATTATCTTGTACAAAGAAACCAAACATGAAACAATGCAAATCAAAATGAATTAATGATGAAGTTACAAAATTTCAACCAATATAAATGTGGAAAAATCAGTAAATGGTTATTGATGCTTACATATCCTACGGATGAGCTATTTGGTCTGCCCTTCACCCTCGGTTGCTTCTCATCCTTTACCTTTTCTATCTTCTCCTTCTTCCTCGGCAGTGAAACCACCATATCTTTACTCTTAGATGATCTAGGCGGAATCCTTTTTTTCCAAGACGAGCACTAGTATTATTCTTCCCGCTGGGCTCCCTTTGAGGGTATTTCTCACCCCATGGGCTGCTGGTTGAAATTGGTTTATCCTTAATCTTAATGTTTGTTTTTTTGCCTTTGAGACTATTGTCTCCCTTCTCAAAGATCCAGCCGTCCCTCCGACCCTTACCCAATTGGTCAACGGAGACTTCCATCTCAAGTTTAGGGCTGGTTTTTTAATGCCTGACATCTCATAGTATCATAGCTGTCAAAATAGAAGCAATAAATATTTGACATAATTTTCCTAACTGTCAAAACTCTTTGTTCAACTTCATTCTAAATAGCTAACTTTATGAGTGAAAAGGTTAACTTTCACTATTACAGGTTAGCATTCATGAGTACATGTTAACTTTCACTTAAACATGTTAACTTTCAGGTTTCCATGTTAACTTTTATGTTAACATGTTAATTTGTCACCATATCATGTTAACATTCAATCTTGAACATGTTATCTAATGCCTGTAACCAAAACTATTAATAACTAAAATAAATGTTAAACCATATATGAACATGCAACTTTAAGGGATGAGCGGCATGCATCCGGGTACGTACGTAACCTCTGGCTTCCTCAACCCTTCAACGGCAATTTGAATGCCTCTCTTCGTCTCGTCAAAAATAAATTTACCCCACGCAATGTTCTTCACACTCTCAATACTATCTGCATATTAAAACAACTGTCTTGGGATGCCTTGTGAGCTGTTCGGGCACCAAATTATTGAACACTAGTACAAAATCTGAAGATGCACAAAATCCTCAATGTCCTTATTATCACTTGACTCAACAAGTGTCTCCAGTAACTCTTCAACATATTTCATCATGCTACCAGCTTCTTCTGTAGCCTTTGCCTTTGCCTTTGCCTTTGCCTTTGGCTTGTCCTTCAACATTTCTTTCTTATCTTCAAAGTACTCCCTCCAAAGTCGGTTGCGAGGGTCTCTATTCCCATAGATCAACTCTCCATCGATAGGGAAGCCCGTGTGAGTTTGCACCCACTCTTCATCAAATTTGAGTGAAACAAGAGACCCTATTTGGGGATCGGGAAAAGAGAATTCATCAGTTTCGACATCATAATGACTGGGCACATGTTCTAGTGCCCGTCGATCACGTGCTGAAGGTCCAAAGAATACATAGTGCTCAAAGTTAGTGCCCTTGTAGGCATCCCAATGCCACTTTTTTATTTTTGGTTGAAGTTTTTGCATGAATATACAATACGATCCGAAACATGCACTAGGCCTTATATCACCTACAGCATCAACTTTCCTACATAAACAACTATTTACTCTTAACAAATCGTTCAAATTCAAATTAGGTAACAGTTAGCAGTAAAGGCATTAACTTATTAAAAGTTAATATTTATTAACATGGATAGCTAATAGTTGGCACTTAAGGGTAAATGTTAACAACAAACGAGAATTATTGACATGCATTGCCACTAGCTAACAACTATATGAATTATTAGCATGCATTTCTTCCAAACAATTATACTTCATATTGTTCAGATCTTACTCCAAAAGTAAGAAACTGGTTCTACACTACAATAACCAGTTTCTGACCAATATATTCTCATAAACAGAACCCATAAACCTCAATTAAATTCAAATCACTCAATTAAATTAATTAAATTCAAAATCACGTAATTGATTGGGAACTTACTTCTTCTTTGAGGTGAACACTTCTTTCGGCAAGCGTCTCCTCTTCCACTTTCGATTTTCCAGTACCCTTTTAATGCTCAATAGGGTTTTCATCGCTTCGTTACTCTCCTCGTACTCAGAGGATGTCAGAGGAGAACCACCGGCGAGACATATGAGGGCATAGGCGGAGGCGTTTAAGTTTGGCATTTCCTCCTTCGCTAATAGCGCCGAGCGTCGCCGGTGGCGAACCACTTCCGTTTGCGTGGAGTCTCCCTCACCCTTCTCTTCCTTAGGCTTCTCGCCCATTTTTCTTAAATTTTTTTGGGTATTTTTCTTTTTAGTTTTCCTGGACGCTTGAATGAATTTGGGTTTTGAAAATGGGTTCTCGAGATGAGCTAGGTTTGCGTAGAGCGAAGAGGGAGAGAGAGAGAGAAGACAGCCAGGTTTTGGGGGGAACAAGGGAAAAGAGCAGCTTTGAGTTTTCGTTTTCTTTCTCTCTGTATGGTCTGGGAAACGTAAAAAAGCTGAAACATAAGAAGGTTGAGTATTGGGGGCTTTGGCACCCAAAAAATACAGAGGGTCTACTCACATCCCCTTTAATATTTTGGAGCCTAGACACAATTTTCTCTTGAATAAAAATTAAGGAAAAGAAATGAAAATGATAAAGAATATAAATTTCTACAGTTTGGTTGGAGGGAGAAGCAAAACGAAAATGATAATAAGATTCCCTAGAGAAAAAAGGCAATAAAAACTTTCTTTTCTCTTTTCTCCATCGGAACCTACAGAAAGTGAGGGAAAAAGTGTTGGGGCCGAACTTGGAAGATGCCCTCCTCAGCTAATCTCGCAACCTGTTTCTCCTGCTTCTTGCTAATGCCACGTGGACCCCACATGTTACTAAAATAGAAACACTAGAGGCACATCCTTAAACCACACTATCAACCACACCCCTCTCTATCTATAGTGTTTATTGGGCCCCACATGTTTTACTAAAAAAATCATAAATGCACTATAGATAGAGAGGGGTGTGGTTGATAGTATGGTTTAATGGTGTGCCCCTAACACTACTCTTACTAAAATGGATCAGAAAGGGCAATCTACTGGTGCGAGTTTAAAAAAATAATTTTTGAAACAAATTACCTTTTCCACGTTGGTCCTGTCATTTTTCCTATTTTGAAAGTCCATCACTGCATTCGTTGTTAAGACCCCAATTCTCATATACTTTTAAACTAAACCCACTGCTACTTCTACTTTTAATTGGGGGAAATAATTTGAAACAATCTATAGGAATTAGGGGAGCTAATTACGTGGAGTATAAAGCTTACAAGTTAGCAAGTCATGCTCTATACTGTTTACAATGAAATATTTTGTGAAAATATAAATCAATATCGAATACAAATTAAATGTATTTACTTGTTAGTCGTCATTGGGCAATCAAATAATAAAGAAAATAATATTGTTTATTTTCCTCTAGATTTTTTTTTAATATTCTTTAATAACCAAACATAAGAAAGAAACTCATTTCACTTCCATTTTCTTTTCTTTTTCTTTTCTTTCTCTTTTCAATTTCCTTTTCCTCGTTTTACTTCGAACCAAGACTTGCTAAATATAACTATCCCCAGGCACCCTCCAAAGTTTACCCTATTTTCAACAAAGCATTGTAAGTATGGTTCCATCTTGAAACTGTTACCAAAAAACTTTATTGAGTAAATATTTTTTTTCTCTGGTTTCATTTTAAATAAGATTTAGATAATTAAATTATTTGTTTGGTGCTCTCTTAGTTTTCAGACTTAAAACACAAATTTCAAGATGAGTATGTGTTTGACCCTATAAGCACATAAAAGTACCAACATTCTCCAAAACCAAAAAGAGAGCAAACGAATAATATTTTCAAGAAGAAACAAATAATCTGGGATGATGCTTATAGGATTTAATTGGAATATATGAGCAAGAATCGTCATGATAAAAACTTAAATAGAAAGACTTTGCAGCAAAACTGTATGTCTTGAAAACATTACATGACTTTGCACTTCTATGCCCTATATTTTAATTTTGACATTTAAGTACCCCGTTATTTCGAAAACGATTAGAACATTCCCCGAATATTCTCATGTGACTTTTCCCAGTTAAAATCTGGGCCTTTATACCCTTAAAAGGACCTGAATCAACTAAACTATTCTTGTTATTATGTTGCATGTTTAAAGTGCTACTTTAGGAGTAAGATGGTTGATTCAGACAACTTTAGGACTCGTGAAAGTTTCATGGAAATATCTGGGTGAATAATCTAATGATTTGGTTAACAGAAAATAGTAATCATGCTATAAAAAAAATACGATATTTTAATGTCAAACTTAAAAGATATATAGTATATAAGTGCAAAGTCATGTAAAGTATAACTTATTAAATGCTCCCTTTAAAACATATAAACACATAGAAACGTGTAATGGGCAAATTAGCAACGGTAAACATAGCTCCAAAACTATTAAGATATAATTAGCTTTAAGTTTTCTAGAAATTATTTATGTACTATGGCATTTTGAACTTATTACCCCTCTATTTCATTTTGACAAATAGGCATTTTTGAGTGGAATCTTTTTCTTTTTCTTTCTCTTTTGGGCTCAGCAATTATTTTTTGCTTTTTACGTGCTACCATCACTCACCTTTTCCTTGTGCATCTCCTGGAATTTGTATTCAAGGGTTAAATTAAATCAACCTGTCTTTATGCGAAATATAGATGTTACTTGGAATTTTTCCCGTGATGCATCTGATAAGAGTTTTTTTTTTTTTTTTTTTGGGTAACCCAACCCGGGACCAAGCCGAGATCATAGGAGCCATATTGAAACTTATCACTGGTGGTGGGTTGATAGAAAATCCCTTTATTCACAAGTAAGTTAAGTTCAGACAGAATTGATTGAGAATGTTTGTAGTAAATGCAGGACAGATATCCACGAGTAATAAGTCATTTTCACTTTCTTTTAGTAACAAAAGAATACATGCTTAGAAGAGCCATAAGATCAACAATGACAAAGAAACAAGAAATACAGCTAACACGAGTTCAGATCCTACCGGAAGATCCCGCAAAGTGGGGACGTTCTCAACCATTGACTCGATAAATAAGGATTAATGCAGTAAAAAATAGGACAATACAGCTTTTAATATTGGGGGGGATGATCACATGGCTGGAAAAAGACTCGCATACAAAATACATATTTGTAGCTTTGATGTAGTTAGCCATTCCCCCCTAATGCTACTAGTACACAGATGCAGCACGGACTCCGTACAGAAATGTTGACGACTGTTCCCTCCAATAATACTAGTCACTTAGATCTAAATCTATATACTTTCATAAAAATTCCTTAAATCTTTGACGTTTTCATATTTAGTCTCTCCGACTAAGAAAGTCCCCACTTGATTTAAGCCCCGACGGCCATGTCAAAATGGACCCAAAACCAATTGCCCACCCATACCCACCCGCTAAATAAACCATCCAAACCCACCCATTTAATAAAATGGGCCATAAATGGATGGGTATAGTTTCTATTAAAGATAAATGGGTCATTAATGGATGGGTTATTACCCACCCATAACCCACCCATTTACCCATTTAGAGGGATATTATTTTAAAAACACCCGCAACGCTTCAACAATTACAAAACTTATTTTTTAAAGTTAAAAATTATAGAAAACACTTAAAATAACTAACAACCCCTTAAAATTTTGAGATTTGCAAAAAACACCCTCAAAGTTTAAAATATTATAAAAACATCCTCAAGAGTTAAAAATTATAAAAAAACTAACAAAATTTTCTAACCTCACAGATACATGAAATTCAAAAATTACCAACAGCCCCCTGAAATTTTATAATTTGCAAAATATACCCTTAAAAGTTGTAGAAAATAAGAAAAACACCCTCAAGACTTCAAAATTACCAAACAATCTTAGAGTTTTCTAAACTTGCAAATGACACATGAAATCTAAAAAATTTCAATAGTCCCCCATAAATTTAAAATTTGCAATTAACACCCTCAAAGTTTTAAATTTTTAGAAAAACACCCTCCATAGTTTAGAATTACAAAACCATCCTTAAATTTCAAAACCTACAAATGACACATGAAATCCAAAATTACTAGCAGCCCCCTGTAAATTTATAATTTACACAAAGCACCATTAAAGTTTAAAAATTGCAAAAAAACACCCTTAATAGTTCAAAACTACAAAACAATCTTAGAATTTTCTAAACTTGCAAATGATACATGAAATCTAAAAAATTTCGGTAGTCCCCTATAAATATCAAATTTGCAAATAACACCCTTAAACTTTTAAAAATTACAAAAAACACCCTCAATGATATATAAATATAAAAAGTAGGCGCTCACAATGTTAAGGTTAGGTACTTTTGCTACGTGTGGATATTGGAGAATGCACGAGAATTTGGTTAAGGTTTTGGTTAATCACTATATGATATAATGTTTTAGTAAAATATTATATCTTTGTCTTTCAACTCCCAGTAGTGAATAAAAAAAGTAATCAATTTATTAATTTTTTTAGAGGTATTTAGACATTACAGTCTTTCACAAATTAATCCATCCTGATTTAATTCAATGAGTAACGTTATCCTTAATCTCACCATCATGACGACGAATGATTGAACCTAGATAACGAAAATGATTACTCAGTTATTTCTTGACCGTCCATTTGTACTATACGCTTATTCACCTTCACATGTTCACTAAAATTACATTTCGTGTATTCTGCTTTACTTCCACTAATTCTATTAATGATAAGCAACTGTTGTGTGTAATAAAATTATACAAAAGGTGATCCCAGGAATTCCTTTTGGTAGTTATTGTCCATATGCTGTCGATATGCAAACATACAGGATTGATGTAGTAATTTGAGAACTTGCATGCATAATCTAATAGTATATGACATTATGAAATCATAGTCTAATCTGTACCCACAGGCTAAATGCTGAAGAGTTAATCATATGTGATAACTTAATAATGTTTATCTGCAGTTGGCAAAGCCCCACAAAAGAGATTTTCTCAAGTAGTCGATTCAACTGAGAAAGAAATGTTTACAGAAAACCCCCTAAAAGTTTGCAAAAAACCCCCTAAAACTTTGCAAAAAACCCCCTAAAAGCTTGCAGAATACCCCCTGAAAGCTTGCAGAAAACCCCCTAAAAGTTTACAGAAAACCCCTGAAAGTTTACAGAAAACCCCCTGAAAGTTTGCAAAAAAACCCCCTGAAAGTTTGCAAAAAACCCCCTGAAAGTTTACAGAAAACCCGCTGAAAGTTACATATATATAAAAGCATCATAATCATAACTAAATGGGTTATTGGGTCACCCATGAACCACCCATTTAGTAAATGAGTGGTTAAGAAATGACCCATTTAGCAAATGCTAAATGAGTCATAAATGGTCAAATGGTCATAAATGTGTTCTCCCTTCTCAACCAAAACCAAAACCCAACCAAAACCACCCATTTGACATCCCTAAGCTCCGTCTAGTTTAAGCAGTGCGTTTATTTATATCTATGGGTTCTCCCTTCTCAACCAAAAAAACTTGTACCGAGAGCGGAGCAACCTCAGCTGCTAGTGAGAAGTGAAGAAACACCCAAGGGATTCAGAAGACAATGAATATAGAAGACTAATTGCTACACTGGGATTGCAGCCTGAACAAATATGAACAGATCAGACAAATCACGTATATGAATACAAAAGTGGATACGAGACGACAAATATATTGGAAAATATACAGTCCATGTGTTACAAAAAAGATAGCTAGAGAAAACAAAATTTCTCATATTAGCCTTCATCAATATATTCAACACATCTAAAACTTAGGGTTTGATGGATCTTCAGAATTGAGTTCAGAGCCATTAATTTAAGGTCGTTACAATTTCAAACACTGTTCAACGCATATTTGGAAATATATAGATACAAATATTGATATTGTACTTACCTCCATACCTTTTATTTAGATATAAATACTGTATCCGTATCAACATCCTGCTAAATACATAACACTTAGTATCCATATTAGTATCTGATACATATCTGCAAATTTAAACATCCTTTTGCATCCCTACAGCATGGCATCAAAAAAACTTTTCCGCACATCTCTGTGGTTCCGTTAAAGAACTTCCATTATCTATATTAAAGATTCTACTTATATCCAAAAAACTATCACTCATAGCAAAAAAGATACAAAGAATGCAGACTATATGCAAACAATATAACTTGCCTTGGAAAAAAAAAAGGTAAAAAGACTACATAATAATTCAAAGGAAGAGAGGTGTATCTCAGAGTTGGAAAAACAATATCTTGATCCAAGGAGATACATAGACGGAAATATAAATCCAGGACTAGAGAATTTAAATAGAGGAAGTAACCTGTGATGAGTGATCAATAATTTATCAGCGTTTGATGCATAAGCGCTGAGATATCCTATAACCACACAGTTTTTAACTGCAAAAGCAAAAAGAAAAAAAAATTACATCAACATGAGAGTGATTGCCAACTTAATCATGATCATCCCTTCATATGCAGGCCACTAACCTGTGTCTGCGTCTCTTAGTGCTATCTTCTATAAAGCGTTCCCAGATCCTGTGATCAAGTGAGCTCAGATCAGGGAGCTCAGCAATAGCTAGCAAATACCGAGTGAGTTTGACCAGCTCCTGATCACTGTTACGATTCAAATGGGCTTTCCTGAAAGGTCTAATCGTGAGCCCATTTTGTGGATTCATTACGAAATTCCTTTTAAGATCATCAAACATGATGGTATTCCCTTCATTGTAGAACTGCAGAATTACGGAAGAAAGTATGTCGATCTTTGTGTGCTTGTATAATAAAATATAAAATGAATGTTTAATTTAGATCTAACCTCAGGAAAATAAGCCCAAATAAGGCCAAGTGGCTTGCATTCAAAGGTCCCGTGTTTATCAGACTGTACGGTGATCATGGCTAAATGATCTAAAAGAGCCGTTATTTTGTAGTTAGGATTATCCAGAACCCCAAGCTGTCCCATCTTTAGTTCTACCCATTTCATGCTAAAAATCAAATAACAATTAAGTAGATGGGACCAATCACATGAAAGCACGAATGCAATTAGAAAACAAAAGATTAATTGCACTTAAATACCCTATAGTTCTTCTAAAAAAGAAAAAAAATCCTATAGATTACCCTACTTTGCACTTATATAACCCCACGCGTTTTTAGCAGCACTTACAAACTCTAAAGTTATAAAAAATTGCACTTAAATATCCTCTGTTATGTTTTATATATATA
>BQKN01000427.1:232189-243459 GCA_022839385.1 Asparagus kiusianus | reverse complement strand
AAAAATAAAGAGTGTATATCATGTTTTGTTGGTCATATCTTTTTAACATGATCATACAAATTCCCTCCATGTTTTCTTTTTATTTTTATTTTTATTTTTCTTTTTATAACAGTAAAAGAAAACTAAAGTGGGATAAGAAAAGAAAGGGATTGTTGCTTAAAGAGCATGAAGGCAAATGATAGGGAAAACTAATTTATTGATCACACAGTTTGAGCTTGTAAATCAGTAGCAAACTTCTAATTTATCTTAACATAGAAATCAGTGCAATTGAATGGAAAGATACTGTTTTTTTTATATGAAACTGCATTTATCTGATGCACAACACAAGCCAAATGCAAACTTAATTGGTTTCTTACTTAGTAGTTTATGTTACAATTTGAACCTTTTGTGGACGTGCAAATATTTTTATAATGATTTCAGATTCTTAATCAAGACTGTAGATCTTGCCATGTACTATAAATGCTTCCTGTGCTGCAATTGTAGATGCTGGCATTCCTTTGAAGCATCTTGCTGGTTAGATAACTAATATTTATGATTATTTGTAGTTCAATATACTTTCGTAATTTTTAACTTTATTGTTACTATGTGCAGTTGCAATCAATTGCGCTTTGGCTGAGAATGGTTCTGTAATTTTGGATCCCACCCTTGTAGAAGAGCAGGTAGTTTGGTTTCCTAAAATTCATTTTTAAATTTAACTTTGCAATTAAAATAAATATGGTACCATTATTAATTTGCAAACCATTTACACGTGGAACTATTTCCAGTTATCAATGTATATGACTACAAGGATAACAAAGAAGTAAGCATAACTGAGCTTGAAGATTATCCTCTTAAAACAATGCTGTTTACAAGCCAGATCTTACAATCAATTGTTGGATTAGTAGCTGAAATATGCTCTATTTTACATTAAGACAACAATTTCGTGTTAAACTAAATGTTCTCTGATTGTGATACAAATGTTTTCCTGTTTCCTCAGGTAAATTCCAAACGACATAGATGCCAAACTAAAGAAGATAAAATTATCTCAGGTCAACGAGTTGCTGTTGTGCTATTTGCAGAATATTTAAGGGAAATAAGAGGGAGAGGGGTGATCAAGGAACAAAATCTATTAAGCGAGAAGGTCCTACTAAGCTGGAGGATGTTTAATCTGCGAGGATGCATCTAATGCAACTGGATAACAATGATAGAAAAATTTATTTGTATTATAGAAAATTGTTGGCATATGTTGGATGAATGAGGAAAAATATGATTCAAGATTTTGCATTGAAAAATTTTTCACAAAAACTTACAATAAAAGTACAATCATATACAACGTTATTTTGACAGTTGTTCTAATTGGGTATTCTATGTTTTATGTAGCCATAATTTTCTCTCATGTAAATCTTACATTACATGATCTTATAACAAAACTTTATAAATACAATTATAAATTTTAAAAAAAACCACGTGCATTGCACGTGCAATTCAACTAGTAGGAAGAAAAAAAGAGAGATCTATATTCCACTATTGTTAGGGGTGTGTAGTTTCAACCTCTTGTAATCTCTTCTCAAAAGAAATAAGATCGTCAGCTTTCTCCCTGTGGACGTACACAGATCATCTTGATCGCGTGGAACCACGTTAAATCTTATTGTTTGTTGTTTGTCTTGATTGCTTGGTAGATTTGGGGTTTCTTGATTGTTTAAGTTTTATCTTCCGCGGCTTGAATATTCCAACATATACTTCAATTTCATTTGCACTCTCACATTTATTTATTTTATCTTTTTTCATTGAAAATTTGAACAAAGATTTGATACTAATATATAGAGCTCTAATATGGATAAAAAAAATTGGTGAATTATTTATGGTGTGCTTTCTATTTATCCCATCATGTTCCTCTATGTATCTAATTGGATAATCCACGTTAAAGATAACATTTTATTTAGTAATGTAACATACCTTGAGCTTTCTAACACAAATCTAACTACAAATTAAAAGCAACATGGTTAACCGAAAGACATGAAAGACGCTGGCACCGCTTCCATGCTGTCGAGCATCAACTGCAATTTTACTGCTCATTGAGATCAAAGAGATATGATTTAATATAAAAAATATAAATAAAAGTATTATGTAATCATTATATTAAAGTCAAATATAATTAGAAATATTAAATGTTTAGGGGATAATGATGATTACAATTAGATATGCATGTAAACTTTACTTTTCCATCATTAAAAACCTAAATTAAGTTAAACACAAATTATTTCAACTTTTAATATAAATATTAATTTATACATATTAATATATTTAATATATACATTATAATTTTAAAAATACAAATTGATCAATGTTAATAACATATTATTATTAGCAATTAAAAACTTCTTTCAATACTTTACTTCAAATCTTTATTTCATTTTCCATTGAGTGACTTCATCATTTTTATGTCCATTACAAACATTTAAAATGTAAAACAAGTAGTCTCATATACAAGGCACGTCTAATATACTAGTTTTTCAAATAAGTTTTACATGTTATATTTTCTCTCCTTTAACTTAACTTCTCCCATGTTCAGTTAACCTCGCTTCACTGGCTCCAAATCCAATGGTGTGTTTGGATTTTCAATGGGGTTAAAAAGAAGTTAAGGGAAACTAGGTGAGAGAATGGAAGAGAATGAAATTGAGTTCCCTTCCCCTTGGTTACACCCCAATTTGAGATAACAAATTTTATACTATTAGAGAGTGAACCAATGAGAACTAGGATGAATAACTTCACCTCCTAAATGTTCACAAACACTTTCGCTTCATCCTTATTCCACTCAATCCAAACATACACACTATTGTTGCTCAAAACCGATATCTCATCATCAACAGCACCTAAAGTACGGACCCCCACCGTATAAAATCAGATAGCTACGAGCTCATTGTAGTCGTTTACAGCAAACACACATCGGACAACAAAAAATCCCCAAAATCTAACCATGGAACCCTCGCCGCCGCTGCCGGAGATCTCGGGCTCTAGACCAGAATCGTCATCATCATCGGTAGTAGAGCCCGAGCAAGGAGTAGAGGAGATGACTCTAACCGTGAAGTGGAGCGGCAAGGAGTTCACCGTTAGGGTTTGCGGCGACGACAGCGTGGCCGAGCTCAAGCGCCGAATCTGCGAGGCGACGACCGTCCTCCCTAAGCGCCAGAAGCTTCTCTATCCGAAGATGGCGTCCAAGCTCGGCGACGATTCGGTCCTCCTCTCGCAGCTCAACCTCAAGCCCTCGGTCAAGATGACCATGATCGGGTCCGTTCCTCGAACCCTAACCCTAAACCTAAAAAATGTGTTTTTTGTAGGGTTATTGTTTGAAGGTTTAATTGCGAGTAGACCCTCCCTGTAGTATCCTCACCAATAGAACTACAGGGGTCTATCTCTCTCCTCAAAACTTTTTGACTCTTTTAAGGGCCTGTTTGGTTCATTTCCTTATAAAAAAAAGAAAACACAAAACCATACTGAAATCTATTTCAGTGCATTTTAGAGGATTTCTCAGATTTGATTTTTTTGGTTTGTTTCGCTCTGAAATCATAGGATGTAAATCATTGTTTTCCAATTTTTTTTTGTTTGTTTCAACGTCCAAAAATCAAGAAATGCGACCCCATTTCAGCCACTTTAGTCGCATCGGGTCTGGAAAATGTAAGACTAACAATATTTTATTTCTCATTTCCTTCATTTTCCACCCATTTCAGCCACTTCGGGACTGGGATTTCTACAAATTCTGACGTGACACCCTATTTCACAGCTCTATTTCTTTAAAACCCTCACTGAACCAAACGCGGGAAATGGAAATGGGTAGAAATCAAAAACCGATGTGGAGCTCTTGTCAGGTCACAAAAGCTCCATTTCCTGTTATTTTTTTTGAGCAAACAAACAGCCTTAAGAGTAAAAGGAATTCACGGGTTTGTTCGCAATGGGGTGACACTACGAGGGTCTCTTAACAATTTAACCTTTCTGGGAAATATAAGTGCTTCATGTTGGGAATGGTCACAAATATGCAATGCCTCTGTGATATTATTGGAAATATTTAAATTTGGGTGAGGGTTGAACAATTAGGAATTCTAGTTTTGAGGGAAACTGTTAAGGTCCACTGGTCCAGTTAGCTGTTACGAACTATGGGAATGCCAATATCGATACCATTTGCAGTATGATGTGAAATTATTGTCCATTGTTTTTTTATCAATGTGTCAACTGCCTAATTTTATATCTGTTTATAAAAATCAGATACACTTTGTGATATTCTCATTGAATATGTGTTTACCATATGTTGAATTATATTGTAGATCCTATCTAATGTTGTAATCTTCTCTCATGAGATAAGTAATGGAAAAAATAGCCCTTTTAGTTTTGATGGTTCATCACCTATTACACCGTCAAAGCAATCTCCTAACTCTAACCATTATTAATCATTTACTTTGTGTATTTATCAATTAAAATTAACACAATATGAAAAATAAACAGTATGTTTAAGTGCTTGTGGCGTTCAGCTTATGTGGAGCAGTAAATAGGTGACAAACTGATAGTTTCTGGATGAAACTTCATCATTAAATTAACATACAGCGTTTCTTTCTATAGGACTATGAATATCTTGGAATATCAAGAGCTCTCTATAGGTAAAATTTGGATCAAACGAAATGTTTGTGTGAATGCATGTATATATGGTGCATGAGTCTGCATGTATATATCTGGTATTTATGCATGTATACCCAGGTTGCATAGGTTAATTTCAATAAGACACTCGGTAATTTCTAATTTGACATTTAAAAAATTAAGCATGAATTTCTGGTACAACAATGATGCAGAAAGATAAGTGGTGCTACTTATGTATACATGTATATGTTGCATATTGTGCGAATACTAGTTTCAACAAAAAAGACATGACAGAAGTTTGTGATTGGACTTGGACAGATAAAGAATATGCACTATTTTCAGGTAGCTCAAAACACAACAGCAAGATTACAGCTTGGATCATTTCATGGATTAACCCTTTGGGTAAAGCTGTAGGTAGAAACACGTAGAATGGGAGTGTTGAAGTAAATTGTGTGGAGAGAATGATGTGCAATAATACCTAAAAGATGGAGGACAAACTAAGAAGTACAAATATATTGCTCAAAAAGAAAGAGCTGGAGACTATTATTTGTGAAGTGGTTGGAAATGAGAATTAAAGACCTAGATAATTGTGAGGGAATTTACTAAGCTTTGCTTCAATGAATCATCTAAGAATTACATGGAAATAAACAAGCATATTATGCATCTTTTGAAACTGAGATTACTAGTCTGACACTATCAGCACCTATTCCAATTTAGATTCATCTGCCAATCCCATGACAAGCTGAAACTCATTTACAGCGTGGTCATAAGTCTCGTGCGTGCATAGAAAGGCAAGTTTGCATCTTCCACAACCAGGTATCAATACCTCAATACCTTGTCATTTGTTCACTTAGTCTGCAATACATAATTATGCATGTGGCTGTTTTTAGGTGGTTCCATGGCCAGTGACTCAGTGATCCTAATCTCATGTTATTTTTTTTCCTTTTTTTGGCTAAAGTTTATGTAAAATTTGAGGTTTTCACAAAATGTGTATTTAACTATTGGCTTGTTCTAGCATTGTCTTAATCAAATATGATTTTATTTCTCTCAGATCATGGCTTAATATTTTTATATGTGGTCCTGCAGCACCATCGAGGATGATATAATTGTGGATCAAGTAGATTCACCAGAGGTCGTTGATGATTTTGAGCTCGGCCTAGACGAGGTTGTTGACATTAAAGATAAAGATGCTAACAAACAAAAATTGAGGCGACGCATCAGCCAGTATAAGGTTTTTTTTTTTTCTGAATTCATATAATGCATCCTTAGTTACATTATTATATCATGGTCAAGTAATCTGGAGTTTCTGGCAGCAAAACTTTCATAGTTCATAATACTTTCTTAGGTTAACAACTAAGAAGAGGTTATTTGAAGCACCATCATTTAGTAAAGCCCTGAACTTTCAAAAAGCCTATATGAGGTTTGCTTTCAGTGTATCATAAAGTGTGCTGAATTCTTAAACTTCAAGGGTTTCACCTTTGATATGCAAGTCCTGTCTGGCAGGGGTTATTCCAGCTTGTATTTGTTTGCTTTGTTTTAGGTTTAGGGTCTGTTCGTTTGCCTAAAAAAAGAGGGAAATCAAAGAAAATGAAACATATTTCTAAGAAAAATAGGTTTTTGAATTGTTTGGTTGGTTAAAAAAAGAAGGAAATCAAAGAAATGGAGATGAGATGAGATGAGTTGTCACATTATTATTGGATGATGTGAGTGATTTTTTAAGAAAACTAGTTTTGATGTTGTTTGGTTGACGAAAAAAAATAAGGAAATGAATTATAAGAAACCTATTTCCTGTAGTTTGTTGTTTTCTTTTATTTGGTTCATTCTTAAAAATAAGAAATGAAATGAGATGAGATGAGTTGTCATTGTATTATTGGGTGGTGTGACCCACACTTAAGAAAAGTGTTTTCACAACTTTTTGGGATGAAAACAAAGAAATGAAATGTTAATGAGATGAGGTGAATTGTTATAATATTTTATTGGATGATATGAGTGATTTGAAATGATGAGAAGAGATGAGTTGAGTGATGTTTGGATGAAAATAATATTTTATTAGATGTGATGGATGAGTTGTTAGATGAAAATAATATTTTATTAGATGTGATGGATGAGTTGTTAGATGAAAATAATATTTTATTAGATGATGTGGATGAGTTGTTGGATGAAAATAATATTTTATTAGATGTTGTGGGTGAGTTTTAGGGATGGAAATGGAGGAAATAGTACTTTTTGAGATTTTCACCTTTTCCATTTCCATTTTTTGGTTTTTAGGAAATAAACGAACAGACCCTTAGATAGAGAGCTTGTCAATGAACAAGACTTTTATATATTAGTTGTTTGTGTACTTCCAAGTTGCAGATGGATTTCTAACTTCCACTGTCATTCATGGTCTGGTTTCTAGAAAATAAAAATACATTAACTACTGAAGAGAACATTTGTTTTTGAGTCTTCTTACATAGTTATGTACGAGATTTAATAACAAGAAAGTGGTTAGTCAAAAATCTTTCCTTCAAAAATTCACAATTACGTATATATCTAAGAATACTAAGTTTATTATAAAAAATCCTTCCTTTGACATCAAACAGACTCATCTACCCTCCAAAGTTGGATGGTGGGAGCAAGAATATGTCTGGTGTTTCTTCCATAAATAATCCGGATTTATGCTGTATATAAACAAATCATTGGTTCCAAGGGTCACTCACTGTGGAAAGACATTCCTCCAAGTGTATATGTGCGGAAAAACCTCACCCTAAATTTAGCCACCAAAAGGTTGTACCCCAATCTTACCTTACATCCAATATAGAAGTACTCAGAAATAAAAATAATTATTAAAAATGAATATTTTATTATGAGCTGTTTTTCCTACTGGAATAAGGGCAAGGGGATGTTATCAGTTTGTTAAGTCTGCTTGATATACATTGCTAGCCTATATTCAAGAGTTTATATTTCTGACTGAACTGTTTTATTGAACATGGTACCAAAGCAATAGAATCCAAAAAGAGCTTATTCAAACAGCACTATTAGCAATTTATAATACATTTGTTAAATTTATCCTTATTTATACTCTGTCTTTCCAATCCAGTCATGTTCATGCTCAAGGCTTTACCATGTATTCCAAAGGTCACTTTGTGTGAGTGAAGGGGGATTGTTAAATGTTATGTTTGCTTTATATACATTGTTAACCCACTGAATAGCAGAAAGTTCTTTGGTAGTTCGATTACTTTTTTAGAACATGATGAGGGTGCATGAGTTTCCCCTTGATATTTGACTTTTATTAATATACTATCCTAAAACTGGAAGGATGTTAAAACTCTCTTTTTCCAAAATTGCCCTCAACAAGAATATCAATTGACTACAATAAATATCAATATGAATAGTCTAATTATGTAAAAAGATAACATAATTATTTTTTCTAGAAAGATGGGGATTAACATGATGTGTCACCCTTCATGTCCTACAATTAAAGCTCTCATTAACCTGTTCATCTCTTTATATTTTGGCTACCTACCTTCTTATATTTATTCTGTAAGTTATGCATTAAGTATCATCATGGTAGACAAGATTCAAATCACTATATAAACACCACCCTCAATGCTCAACCTTTCATATAGAGTCCCTTAAAACTTTCATATTTTTATCGCTCAAGTCATTAAAAATTGCTACTAGAACCCTTTGTTCTCAAGTTATTTTGAAACTAGTCCTTCTAATCACTGAAATTGCTATAAGTCCCCAGTTCTTAAGTTATTTTGAAATTAGGTCATTCAATCAAATGTAGAAGTGCTAACTGCTAAATTAGAGAGAAATTAGTCCATCCGATCGTCAAAATTTATATTAGGTTCCTAATTTTTGTAAGTTGTTTCAAAGTAATCCCTCTAATTGTAAATTCTACTATTGATTCGAGTGACTAATTTGAAAACCACTTAAATAAAAATTAAGGGATCTAATTGCAATTCCAATGATTTGGGGGACTAATTTTAAAATAGCTTAAGAATTGGAGGGGTCTAATTGCAATACCAATTATTTGAGGGACTACTATTACAATATGAAAGATTATGGGACTAATATCAAAAAAGCGATGGTAATATCATGATTAAGAATTTTGTGAAGTGTGCAATATTCCTAATTGATAGAATCCCTGCTCACTCCTTATGATAAACCCATGTTTGGTATCTAGTTCAACGTTCGCCAATGTTAAAAGTTTGCCTCTTATGTGAAAAAGTAAACTTTAACTAAAGTGAGGGGCTAAGATAAAAAGGGGTGAAAAGTTTACACTTGGTTTATTTAGCCGTGTGGATTACAAAAAACCCCAAAAAAGATTTCAAAACTTACAAAAAAGCTGCCTAAAATCCAAAAGTACATCTATCCCCTATCAAATAGAAAGTACAAACAACCCCCTGAACAATTCTAAAACTAAAAAGATACCCTCAAATTTTCAAAAATTAAAAAAATAAACTCACAATAATACCTAAACAAATTCAAACCTGCAAACTAACACTGAAAAGTTTTTAGAATTTGTAGGAGACATCCTAGGAGTTTTGAAAATTGCAAAGGAAAAAACCACTAAAAATCAAAAATTAAAAAAAATTATAAAAAACACTCTAAAATTTAAAACCTATAAGAAGTTAACTAAAAACTATGAATTACGACTAGCCCCTAAAAAGTTTGAAATCTGCAGAAAACACGCTGAAAGTTTTGTAAATTGCAAACAATATCCTCAAAATAAAAATTAGAGTTTTAATGAGAATAAATTTATGTAGTTTTAATGCAAATAAAATTAGAGTTTTAATGAAAATATTATTTTCCAGTCGAAAATGATAAAATCAAGAAAATCCTTGAAATAAAATAATTAATAAAAAATTCAAAAGTTAAACGATAAGCATGTAGTGGTTGTTAACAGAGAAAAAGAATATACCATCAAATACATTTACATGTACATAAATGCAGAAACTAGAGAAACAGATCATAATACATGTCTTGATCTGTTAACTCGTATATGAGTTTCTATTCTTATATATGCTTCACATATTTTCCATATATATAAAATATGCCATCCCAATAGACTTATTGCATATTAACCTGAACTTTTGATCACTGCTCATGTAAGCTCTCATTTTATCAAAATTTATGTCTATACTACATTCCCATCACAGGAATATGTTTCTCTAATCTCATATTATGTGCATAAATCTTTCTATTGGTTGACTCTTCTATATTGAAATTGAAAGAATAAGATTTTCTTTCATGTATCAAAATTTATGTATATACTACGTGCCCATCCAAAGAATATCCTTCTCTGATCTCATATTATTTGTATTAAGATTTTTCTTTTGGTTAATTATGCTATATTGAAATTGAGGGGAAAAGAACCTAATAACTAATAAGAAGTAAATACTTAGGTTTAGTAAGTCTGATGCAAAATGATCATCTCTATGTCATGACTTTTATATTAAAAATATGTAGGTTTAATTGTTATATTACAGAGTCATTACGTATTTCCTTTAATGAATGAAATTATTGATTAATTACCAAATTGTCTTCGTCATCTTATTTTTATCATGTTTCATATTGTTACTCACTTTTTTTCTATTATTTCCATTACTAAATAGATTACATGATTGAAATATATGATAAAAAATTATATTATATCATTTAAAATGCACAATGTAGTAATGAGATTATTCCACTATATTAAAAAATGGGAAAATTGCTTCTAGGCCCCAAAATCCAACTTTCAATGTGCCCCAGACCCCCAACATTTAACAATGTGCTGTAGACCCTTTTTTTGAAAAAATTATGTCCAGACCCCTCTCCCCAAGTTTCAATGCACTCTTCAAAAATCCCGATTTTACCCCTCCCCTACTCCCCCATCCTCCTTCATTCCCCCTCTGCCCCCGCCCCCGCCTCCCTCCCCAGCTCCGCCTCCCTCCCTCGCTCCGTCGTCAGCGCCTTCCCAAGCGCCGCCGCCTCCATCCCCCGCTCGGCCTCCCCCCGCCTCCCTCCCCCGTTGCACCTACACCTCCATCCTCCTCCAGTCCCCCTCTGCCCCTCCCCCGCTCCGTCACCGGCATCGTCCCGAGGAACTTCTTGTGGCCAGCGACGATCATGGTTATCATATTAACATGTTAACTCTTACGGTTAACATGTTAACTCTATTAAGAGTTAACATGTTAACTCTAACTCTTAATAGTTAACATGTTATCTGTAAGAGTTAACATGTTTTAACCGTAAGAGTTAACATCTTAACCGTAAGAGAACATCCGCTGGCATGAGAAAGATGAGGGTAAAATTAGGATTTAAGTCAGCGGACATGTCGAATCATGAGCTGGCATGTTTAATCATCCGCTGACATGAGCTGTAATGTTTTAAATGTCGGATGTCGGGTTCATGTTGGTCGGCCAAAATTCATGTCGGATAGCGGAAATCGGAGATATATCGGGGACATTAAAAAAATATCGGATTGTCATATCGGATACGTTGATATAATATCATAAATAGAATATTCACATACTTGATAATTATATTGTCTAAACATATGAAAAAGTACATAACTTATTGATGTTAGGATCACTAACCAATTGTAGACACTTGATTCCCGATTGCATATTGACACCATCCGAGTGCTTGACATGGAATGAGATTATGAGAGAGATGAAAAAGAGATTGAGAGA
>BQKN01000427.1:143676-218768 GCA_022839385.1 Asparagus kiusianus | reverse complement strand
TTTGAACTACCTTTAGTTGCAAATTAGAACCTGAGACAAGCCATCATATCTCCATTGTGTTTATATGTAGTATATGGGATCAGCTAAGATTGTGTCTGACAGCATCTTGCTCAAACTTATTACATAATGTGACTGTGTGGAGGCCTAGGTCAATCTAACTTTTGCTCCCATTTGATGTCAATAAGAGCTTAGATCTGTATTTGTGTATCACATGAATTTTTGATGTGTCTGTAAATTAACTAATGGTTAGAAACAATTCGGTTTGTGAAATACTTAAACGATATCGATAATTTCTTATTAATATGATAAGTGTCAGGATTTCAAGCTTCTTTCAGCTACAATCCTCTGGCAATTTTGATTATTCTGACAACTAACTAACAGCTTTCGAGATTGTTGAAACAAACATTCTCACATTCACATTATATCTCTTAAGTATAAAGTAGATATACTGTTAATTATGCTTATATCTTTTGCAGATATTATAATTATTTATTTGAATAATGAAGTTATAGTATGAATTAATATGTATCATTCGTAATAATTTATATTTTTTATATAATAACATACAGACAGTCTCACATTCAGCTTTCAAGATGGTTAATAAGAAAAATTTAATAGTATAATTATAGTAACAAAAGTATATAGTGATAGATAATAAAATATATACAGAGAAAGAAATATGAGTAATATTATACATAAGAAACACTAACAAGCGTACAAATTATATGTGTATATCTCTTAAGTAGTAAGTAGATATACTGTTAATTATGATTATATCTTTTGCAGATATTATAATTATTTATCTAAATAATGAAGTTATAGAAACCCGTTTATTAGCACTTATTGCCTTCGGGTTGACATTTTGAGTAGCATAATAGAGGGAGGGATAAGTGGTACTAAACGAGTTGACGGGTGAGAAAGTGCAACCATGGGTAAAGATAAGGGTGTTATCTGCAAACTATCCTTGGAATTTGTCAGAAGGTTTATTTGATGATGATGTTGGTTTCTTATCACGTTGCTTGTAGAAATGTGCTATAAGGTCACTCGGGGGGGCAAAGGTGAGTGACAAGGCTATCAAAGCTGCATGTTCCTTCAGGAGTCCTCATCCTCAGTATTGCTTCAGGTATCCCCGAGATTTTGATCCCCTTTTGCCCTTTTAGATTCGTCGGTTTAATTGGTACTATATTGGATGATTGCTCTTTGTTATCCAATTAGGTGTTAAAATGTTCAATTTACACCCATGATTTCATGGTGTTATGCATTTCCACGTGCAATATAAGTATAATTAATATTGCACGCATAAAAATATTGCATGTAGCATTTGTTATGGGGAAATATGCTCAAATCTGTCGTTTGGATATCTGCGTATTTCTTGTATACTATGTATTTTGAAATGCAAATTCAATGTTTGGTTAGCCTTTAAAAGCTATTGAATTTGCATCATTTGTTGCATAGAAGTTTTTTGAATTATTATTTGAAATCAATTGTTTTTTAGTTGAAATTGTAAAATTATTAAGTTCGAGTCCACAAAAATTGACATTACATACCTAATTTAACTTTTGATAAAAATTATCAATGGATTATTAGCCGTACTAAGAAATTCAGATTTTCATATGACATGGGACTAAAAAACTCATTATTGGGGGGAATGCAAAGATATAGTAGAAGCTCCAAAGTAATTCAGGAAGAAATGCTTTCAATACATGTAGTGCACAAGGATCTGTGTTCATCCTTATTTTTGCTCATTGGTTCCACATGAATCATCAGTGAGTTAGGAGTTTTTAGTGGTAATGTAGAAGTTCTTAATAAGTAGGTTCAGTAGCATTTTATATAATGTGTTGACGTTGTTTTTGCGTGCAGGTTGGACCAGAGATTTAATTGTTAAAAACACACGTGGATATATTGCCCGATTTTACACCAGATTTCGGCTCTCAGCTCCGCGAGGTACTTCCTCTTTCAATCTCATTTGCAACAATATTTGTTATGCCTTTCGCAATTACTAACTGATTGCCTCTGTCATAGCTTGAAGAATGTTTTACTATCATAATGCTATTTGATCATATTTATCTTCCTTCTCTTTAATGATTCCTCTGAACATGACTTATTAATTATGTTTTGTCGTTGACTTCATTTGTACTGAAGATTGCAGATAAGCAAAACTTTTTAATCTTTGAAGACCGTAAATTTGCCAACATCTGAAATAATGTAACTATGCAGTATGAAGGGTGAGATATACATGCTTTGACATTTTTTAGCTTCTATACCTTTCCTATTTCAGGAATAACATCCAATGTTCTTTTTGTATAATAACAGTGTCTCTATGTCCACTATTGTATTGATTCAGAGGTATCTTCCACATTTTGGATTGGGCGGATATTACTAATGCACACATAATCTCTGGACCTGGAATTGTGGATGGCCTTAAGTTGAAGGTTTTTAAATTTCTAACATTTTCTCAATTGATGCATCATAATCAAATGTTCTGATATGTATCTATTTAAATTTAATATTCATAGGGCTTGCCTAGAGGGAGGGGAATGTTACTACTTGCAGAAATGAGCTCTGCGGGTAACCTCGCCACTGGAGATTACACATCTGCTGCATTAAAAATTGCTGAACAACATTCAGATTTTGTGATTGGCTTTATATCGGTTAACCCTGCATCGTGGCAAATCTCTAAGCTGATTTCAAAGTGCTAAATGAGGAAACTAAATGTGTAAGGAAACTACCATATAAGTTGAGTCACTATTCAACCAAAAAGCAAACCTCATAAAAGCCTCCTGAATTGAGGATGTTTAGTTTCATTGATTATGGAAAGTGCTTCTATGGCAAAACTAATATCTCACCCTAAGAAAGCAGGCACCAAAAATCTTTTGCTTTTTAGAAGCCATGTTTTCTAGCTTCTATCAATCGCATAAAATAAAATCTAACTCATGTGGTCTCTCTTTTGTTTTCCTAATGCATTCCGTATATGTAAAATCTTTTAAACTAAGAACACGAGCAATAGGTTATATATATTTTCTAAATTCAAACAGGAGAAAAATATAGCTTAAATTTAATTTTAAAAAAAAGGAATGCATGACATTGAATAAAGTTTCATAAAATTCATACTGCAAATTTAAAAAGAGTAGCATGAGGTGTCAAATATGTAGTTCGTTGTACTTTTTTATTCTGAACCAAATCAGAATCATATAAAAAAAATTAAAAGAAATTACAGGTGAAATCAAAAACTAAAAAATAAAAGAAATCAATTAAAATAAACTTACTTTATACTCGCGATACAGCTGATGAAGGTTTGTCGCTTGAATCTGTGGAAAAATGAGATTTAGGTCAAAATTAGTAGAGCAAAATGAGAGGGATGAAGATCTGAAAGGTGATAGGGTGAATTAAGCAAACCTAAATCTTAGATCTAGGGTTTAGTATAGAGGAGTGAAGAGGAAGATGGCATACCTTGTTGAATGCCAAAATCCAGTAAACTGTGGAGATGAATGCTGAGCCGTCGAGTTTATAATTTGGGCATTAATAGTCATCTTGGCAAATTGATGAACGGAAATTCGCGAGACGCTTCGACTTCAGCGGAGAGAGGCGCTTAGGTAAAAATTCGCGGGACACTTCGACTTCAGCGGAGAGAGGCGCTTAGGTAAACCGAAGATCTCTTCGGCTTCGGCAGAGAAGAAGGCAGATTCGGCTTAAAAAGGATAATTTGAGTATATTTATAATAGGTAAAGGTTAATTTGGGGATGGATAAGTTTTTCAAGAACTGGCTCTTTTAAAGGGTAGTTAGATTTTCAAACCCATGGATTGATACAATATATATATAGATTGATTTTTCTCAATCCTATTAGAACTCTAACTTGAATCCTAATTGGATTTCTCAATTCAATTAATTCCTTCAATCCAATTCTAATTAGGATAGTATAACTAATCCTAATTAGAGTCCGAACCCAATCATGCTTCTCAACTGATTTGAGTCATCACGAACTCAACAAACTCCACCTTGACTCACATCACGTTGAGTCAATCATTCGCGAAGATTTTCCAAAATCAACGCCCACTTTATACAACTCCATCCCAAGAGTATTTCTCCAAAGTTACTTCTGAAGACCGTGGATGAAGTCCAGAGATGCTTTGAACTTCTCCACTGGAATGGCCTTTGTCATCATATCCGTCGGATTCTTCTCTGTACTGATCTTCATCAATTTGATCACTTTTCCCTGTCAATCCACTCTTGGATCTTGTGATACCTGATGTCAATGTGCTTCGTCCGCTTGTGATACCTCTAATCATTCACAAGATGAATCGCACTCTGACTGTCACAATGAATAGGAACTGAATCCTGCATGATGTCAAACATCCTGACCAAACCCCGCAACCACAGAGCTTCCTTCGATACCTCAATTGTAGCTATGTACTCCGCCTCAATCATTGAAAGAGCCACAGTTTCTTGTAACTCAACCTTCTAACTAATGGCACAGTTAGAAACTGTGAATACATACCCCATCGTTGACCCCTGCTCCCTGCTGATCAAGGTCGCATGCGTAATCTGTATCGACGTATCCCTATAGTTTCTTGGACCCTTTATCCTCCAAAGACTAAAACAATAGGCCCACCTTTGCAGTCCCTCATAGATAACGCAAAATCCACTTCACCGCCTCCCAATGCTGATTTCCTAGATTTGTCATGAATCGACTTACTGAACTTACTGCATAGGCTAAGTCAGGCCTAGTGCAAACCATAGCATACATCATCGATCCAACCGCACTCACATATGGTATCCGAGACATCTTTTCCTGCTCCTCAACTGTTTGTGGACACTGCTCTGAGAATAATTTGAAGTGACTGGCTAAAGGAGTAGAAACCGATCATGCTTCATCCATGTTGAACCTTTTCAACACCTTGAGAATATAATTCTTTTGGGACATCCAAAGTTTGCCAAAAATCCTATCTCATGAGATCTTCATACCTAAGATCTTCTTGGTTGCTCCCATATCTTGTGTAGTAGCTCTGTCTCCATTGCTGGTTGGAGTCTCATCGGTAGGCCCACTAGGGCTTGCAGGGCTTTTCGAAAACTCCACCTCCTGTACCCGAGAATCTGTAGAAGCATCTAGAGCTCCACCTTACGCCTTGTCTTCTATCTTTGAATCTGCCCGCATGATATCGTCTTCATCAAAGACCAAATCTCTACTGGTAAATGCACTATAGGTCTCAGGATCCCATAATCGGTACCCTTTGACTTCAGAAGTGAATCCTATGAAGATACACTGTCTCGACTTGGACTCCAACTTGTTTCTCTTCTGACTGTCTACTAGACTATACGCTGGACAACTAAATATGCATAAAGTCAAGTAGTCCACTAATTCTCCTCGCCATATCTCCTCTGGGATCTAAAGATCAACGGCTATAGATGGTGAACTATTAATCAAATAACACGCATGATTTACCGCTTTTGCCCAAAAACCTTCGGACATGACTACTTGTAGCAAGAGGCTGCGGGCTCTTTCCATCAGTGTCCGTTTCATGCATTCGGCTACTCTGTTTTGTTCTGATCATCTTAGCACACTTAACAAATGCTAGTTACCTTCATCAGTCAAGTACTCTTTGAACTCCACAGAGGTATACTCACCCCTATTATCTGACCTCAAGACTTTCAATTTCAACCCCTATTATCGGTGAGGACCCCCACACATCAGTGTGGATCAGATCTAGCAACACCTTGGACTTATGCTACGAAGTAGAGAAAAATACTCTACGCTGCTTCCCCATAACATAATACTTACAAAAGTCAAGTTTGCATTGAGTTATTCCTGAAAGCACGCTTTTGTCGTGGAGTACTTGTAGACCCCTTTCACTCATGTGTTCTAGATGCATATGCTAAAGTCTCGATCGATCAGTCTTCTCTGCTGTGATTGAAACCTCACGCTCAATGATATTGCCTACCAGTCTGTACAAGTTCCTCGTGCGCTCTCCTTTCAGAATAGCAGTAGCGCCCCTGAAGACTGTGATAGCTCCACCTTCACCACTGAACTTGCACCCTTGAGCCTCAAGAGCTCCCAATGAAAGAAGATTTTTCTATAAGTCAGTAACATACCGAACAATGGACAGAGTCCTTTCCTATCCATCGTGCCTCTTCATCCTGAAGTTCCCAATGCTAACAATCCGGCACACTGCATCGTGTTAGGTCCCGTGTTTATGAGCCTACTATCTAATCTAGTTTTGATGATTAACAAACAATTTCTAACATCGGTTTGTCGAGTATTTTGTATTTGCTTATTAGGAACTCAACACAAAGATCTCCTGTCAGAGGTTGGATGGAATCGAGCTTAACGACGATATCTAAAGGAGGTTGGAAGGAAATGGGAATGAAGCTTTTCATTTCAAGTCAAGATCTAATATTGCTTCATCCACAACCAAGACGAGCTTAACGAAGATTTTTATCTTGGGTATATTAGTTTAGGAATTATATCTTGTGTGATAATACTTCAAGCTCAAGTTTATACATACACACATTCTTTGATTTTATCACAATCTAGGTATTTTTAAGAAAACATTGTGTTATTGGTTTATGGACTAAATAATCCTAGTTTATATTTTTTATTAAGTCTATAAATCAATTCAAAAGATTTCAAATTTTGGTTTAAGTCATTGTGTCAAAATCAAGTGTTTAATCGAACACATATTTGTGAGATTTTGCAAAATGAAGTATTTTCACAAACGGAAAATAATATTTCAAATTTTTTTTTGTAACATATTTATTTTCATGTTTATAAATATTTGTAAAGTTTTATATTTTTTGGAATTTATTTGCTATTTTTTAAAGGGGTTCAAAGTTTAATTTTACTGTTCATAAAATTCCCTATGCACATTATTAGTCGACTAATGAGGATCATTAGTCAACCGAAGAAACACGTTGAAAAAGTAAAAAAGTTTCTACTCAATCGACTAATGAACCATCAGTCGACCAAAGCAGGTCATCAGTCGACTGATGATTTTATCGGTCGACCGATGAAGGATGAGCGACCTCCAACGGTCAGCTCATCAATCAACTAAATAGTACCATCAGTCGACTGATGACACTGTAACAGCTAGTTTTCCAGCTTCTGATTTTTTGAATTTTTTATCTTTTTGCTTGGATTTTCTTGGTTTTTGGGCTTGGTTTCGTGATCCTATATATACCCATTGCCTTCAAACTTCTGAACTATCTTAGAAAATTTTAAATCAAGTTTACAAGTGTTTAAGGGTGTTTAAGTGTAATGTTAAGTTTGTTTACGTGAAGAAGTTTTCACAAGAGGAGGAGATAAATTTTGATTTGAGCATTCAATCTTCTAATCTTTCTCACTTGTTCTTAGAGAAGTGTTTCTAAACTCAATTATCTATCTTGTTTACATTTCAATTGTTATATTTTTATTTGCTAGATTACTTTTGAGTTTGATTTCATTTTTACTCATTGCTTACACACACACCCATTGAGTTTTAATATTTTCACATATTGTATAAATTTGGGTTGTGGATTTGTGACATTGAGAGTGAGCTTAATTGAGTTCTCATCTTTGTATTAGAGAACAAATCTTGTATTTACGCTTTCTTTGTTGAAAACACGTTGTAATACACAAGGACGTCGAGAAAAGTGGTTGGTGAGAGGCGGGGTCAATTCCAAGAGGAGTGGCGTCGGTTGTAAATCCTAGGGAGAGGTTGTAATTCCGAGTACTTAAGGAAGGTGACACGGGCTAGGCCAACACTTAAAGGGTGTATTGTATGATTACAATTGTGTGAGTTGTAAACATTTATCAGTGAGCGTTGAAAACCGATTGTGTAGTTATCTTTTGAGATAATAGAGATTCTCCTCGAGGGTAAGGAGCAGAGACATAGATCATGGGTCGACCGAACTCCGTGATCATTTCTTTGTGTTTGTGTTTGGCATTGACGTATTTTGTTGTCTCATTGTTTATATTGCCTATTGCTCATTGTATATCATTGCATATCTCATTGTATATCACATTGTTATGATATATTAGTTAATAAGTTTTAATTTGGCATCGATATCAGATTAGATTAGCAATTACCTTATTCATCCCCCTATAGGATACTTTCACATCGTTCCCCATGAGACCCGATCCTCCAGAAATAGGCCTGTAAGTGCTGAATCACTCCCTCCTTGTGTACATTTGATATGTGCATCCTGAATCAAGTAACCAATCATTTGTATACTTGCTCGTACCTGACTCTATAGTCAGTACGTCACAGAGATATTCTACGACACCAGCATGGTTATCCTTACCCTTATTGATGTTAGTCCTGCCATCCTGTTTCTTCAAGTACTCCTTGTACAACTTGCAATCCTTCTTGAAGTGACTTGGTCATTTGCACCAAAAACAAACGGCAAAACTATAATTTCCTTGAGCCTTGACTGGCTCCTTGCTCTTCGACTTCCCTTCCTTTATATATTGGCCACTAGACCTGAAGATTCCTCCTTGGTGTCCATCTTCCTGATGAGTTCATTATTTTGAAGCACCGAGATGACATCCTCCAAATCCAAAGTCTCCTTCCTATACATGATGGTAGTCCCCAAGTGATTGTAACTAGTGGAAGAGAACACAACAACAGAAGAGCTTAGTCTTCTTCTTCTAGCTTCACCTTAAGAGCCAACAAATCGCCAATAATCCTATTGAAGATGTTCAAGTGCTGCAGATTAGGCGTACCTTCCTTCATCTGAAGTTCATAGAGCTGCTTCTTCTAGAAGAGTTTATTTAACAAACTCTTCGTCATATACAAGCTTTCCATCTTACACCACATAGCCGCAGTCGAGCTCTCATTCATAACGTTGTAGTGCACCTCATCTGACAAGCACAAAATAATCGTAGACTTTGTGTGGATATCCATGTCTTTCCACTCATCTTCATCATGACTTCTTCTCAAAACCGTCTAGGGATCAGTGGACCCCTTCCTTCACGAGTAACGTCGTGACGCACATCTTCCACAAGAGAAAATTTGACTTGTTATCAAATTTCTCCACCTTGAACTTGGTCATTGTCGTCTTGGTCGCCATAATAGCTCTGATACTAATTGTTGGAATATTCAAGCTGCGGAAGATAAAACTTAAACAATTAAGAAACCCTAAATCTACCAAGAAATCAAGACAAACAGCAAACAATAAGATTTATTGTGGTTCCACGAGATCAAGATGATCCGTGTACGTCCATATGGAGAAAGGGGATTATCTTATTTCTTTTGAGAAGAGATTACAAGAGTTTGAAACTACACACCCCTAACAATGGTGGAATATAGATCTCTCTTTTTTTCTTATTTTCAAACCTCTTGATTGATACAATATATATAGAGATTGATTTTGCTCAATCCTATTAGAACTCTAACTTGAATCCTAATTGGATTTTCCAATTCAATTAATTCCTTTGATCCAATCCTAATTAGGATAGTATAACTAATTCTAATTAGAGTGTTTGCGTCGGAAATCATTTTCATTACGGAATCCATTACAATCATTTATCGATTTATAAGATTCGAAAGAATGAGCCTTTTTATAAGACTTTTCTTACACGAATGAAAATAAATAAAGATTTCCTAGAAACACACGCATGATCATTTATCGGGCGCTACTTGCGTGAGATCTTTGCATGTGTTGGGGACTCTTTGATCCGTGGACCACCGAGTATCAGATCCGGTTGATATCATTTCATAAAGAAAATAAGAACTGAAGTAAATATCTCAATGAGGTGAGATAGGTACTCTTCTCAAGATCACAACGACGGTATGATCTTAAGGGAACTAATGCAGGGGCTGTAGATCTTAAGATCTATCGAACTCCTCCTCTTTATGCTAAAGAACTAGCCAAGATCTTGCCTTTAGATCTGAAATTCGTGGCTCTCCTCTCACAGGGTCAACAACTCGCCTCCAAACTTTAAATTCCAGATTCCTCGTGTATAGGGGCCCTAGAAGTGTATTTATAGGCTTCAGGTGCCCTGTTTTTAGATAAGAATTCATAATTTAGCCTTATCTTCAGTTAATAACAACTCTCCTACATTTAAGGATAGCCTCAATGTAGTTAGGGAGGCTCCGAAACCGTCAAAACTGATCGAAACCCGTCAAAAATGCGTCTCGGGGCTTCTTTCTGTGCGAAACAGCCATGTCTATTTCGTACATGTGTGAAACAGTTTGGGGTGTCTCGCACATGTGCGAGACAGTTCGGGGTGTCTCGCACATTTGCAAGATAGTTTGTACTGCCTTCGGTATTTTGACTCTTATTCTTTTATCTGACCTCAGAATGAGGTGATTCAAGTTGCATTGGAAATCTAATGAAAAGACCTACAACTTTTGTCTTTTTGAGATTTTTTTGTATTCAAACTGCATCATGGTTGAAATTTTAGTTCTTCATACTCATGCATCCATTTTCTTCTCGAATCATGTATTCTAAATCTTGTTGTTGTTTCATCGCTTCATTTCTTCACGCATTCCTTTACTTCCTTCTTGGCATCAAATAATCCTCTTTGACTCGGATATTGATGTTCATTGCCTTCTCTTCATCTCGAGCTGCATGTAGGAACCTATAAGCAAGTTTTGATGCCTACAGATATCCCATCTAAAGTGTTCCAGCCTCCTCAGTATTTTATCGCAGAGTCTAGAATACTTAGTATAAGATAGACCCTATTTTTAATCTTGCGTGAAAAGGACCTGTGAATGGCTTTAGTTCTTCGACTTCTTCGGCTTTCAACTTAGTATTTTGTTGAGTAGTCTGAAATACTTTTGGTGCTGCGTTTATCGCTTGACCATCGTTGAAATCTTGAACTAAAATTGGTGCGTGGATACCTGAATTAGCTCGTGTCGTTGAGTCGACGTTGAACTGATTATCTTTGTCGGGAGTTTATATCTGAATTGCATTTGAACTCCGTGTGCGGGAAATAGAATTATCCTAAGCCTAATTTTGGTGAGATTTGTCAGGCGTTGACTTCCGCTATGGCGTAATTATAGTTTATACTCGTACGAAACTGGAGTCTACACAGTTTAAGCTCTTAAGGTATTGGAGCACGAAGGAGTAGTTTATAGTCATATACTTCTTAGAGTTTGGGAAAAAAACAAGCTGAGAATGCATCGGACACTCGCCAGGTTAAGCTCTTTGTATGAGATTTGATTGTAAGACCAGTTGTTGGTGCTGATACAACTACTATCTCAGAAGCTACCCCAGGTGATCGAGTCACGAGACCGACTGATGAAGCTGATGCGTCAGTGACTATTAAAGCAATGTTATAGAGGAGGAGGTTACCAAGGCTTTGACTACCACTGCAGACTCCATACAACTTGAGAGTGAATCTTTCGTCGCGAGCTGCTTGTTATAGGATTTTTGGCAAACCCTCAGTCATCAATGGATTTGATGAGCCTTTACCAACTACCGTTTGACTCTGACTAGCATGTAGATTGTCTAAGTCCGTTCTACATATAATGTTGTGCTAAAAGAATAAATTATCATAGACTTAATGCTACAACATTGAATATGTAGGCTACATGTGTTAGATGTAGGCTTACCTCTAATAAGGAATCGAGATAAAGTCTCACATGCATAAAAGGCATGGATTCAGATATCATTAATTTAATAATAATCACTGGCTATAACATCGAATACGTAGGCTTTGTCATTTTTACGGGAACGGACCACTCGATAACATGTGTTAGATGTAGACTTATCTCTACTAAGGGATCGAGATAAAGTCCCCCATGTGTGAAAGACATGGATTCAGAGGTCATTAATTTAATAACGATCACTGGCTACGATATTGAATACGTAGACTTTATCGTTTTTTCAGGAACAGACCACCCGACAACATGTGTGAGACGTAGACTTATCTCTAATAAAGGATTAGGATAAAATCCCACATGCATGAAAGATATGGATTTTGGTGCTATGATGTTGAATACATAGGCTTTGTCATTTTTACAGGAACGGACCACCCGGCAACGTGTGTGAGATGTGGACTTATCTCTAATAAGGGATCGAGTTAAAGTCCATAATGCATGAAAAGACATGGATTTTGGTGTTGAGAAAAACGAGTCTTCTCTTGGGGCAAAGACGAACCCTGTTTTGTCTTCTCTTGGGGCAAAGATGAAGCCGGTGTTAGAGAGGAAGAATTTTATATTCTATCTTCATCTGCATAAGAAACTCAAAGTGGGATCTCCACTTCGAGAATCAAAAAAGATTCAGATAACCCTAATTGTCAGAATGTTTGATTATCCAATCTGAAGGTGGATTTCTCATTTATTGATAGGAAATTCCAGTTTTTGCCCTAAGTATAAGAAGGTTTGACCAAGTGGGAGGTTTGATGCGGTCCTAGCTGTAGGAAGGTTTGATCGCTCAATTTGAAAGTGGATCTCTCGTTCATGGAAAAAATCGAGAGGGGATTTTGGCTTTGGTCCTAACTGTAGGAAGGTTTGACCAAGAAATAGTGGGAGTGGAGGTATAAATAACAGTGGGAATGTTGACTTATACAAATTACTTAGTGGGGGTTTTCGGTGTTAAGTGGTAAGACCTTGACACGAAGGGGGTTCGATAATCACCATGGATCAGTAGATTAAAATTTTGAGTGTCGTGTCAGGACTTCAACAGCTGGAGTGTTAAAGGCTAGACACGGTAGGAGTTTGAAGGTTTTTAATCATAAAGAATTTTGGTGGACCCACCATCAGTTAATTTGACCAATGAGGGGTTTTGTGGTGAAGGAACGTGAATCATCAAGCACTCCATAATTACACCATAGGAGTTTTGTGAGAGAAGATTGATCCGATGAAGTCATTGAATCTCATCTCGATGAAAGAGTGCTCGAAGTCACAGTGGGAAGGTTTTAATCATCTTGGAAATGATTAAATAGCCACAGTGGAAGGTTCTTAATTATTTTTTATCATGATTAAGAATGAATTATTCAGATGACTAGTTTTTATCTATAACAATTAGCTTATTTTGGGTTATCCTTAATAATATCATGCGTAATATTCTCCACGAACTTCCCATTGGTGGGCAACGCTGCCATGGAATCAGGTCTTAGTTCCTAAACTTGCATTCTCCTCGAACTTCGTATCGACCCCAAGCTTTTTTGGCGAAACTGAGTCCAATAAGGAGCGCATTATTTTTAGCTACGTTGTTGGGTTATCCTTAAGAATACCATGTGTAGTATTCTCCAGGAACTTCCCATTGTTTGAAATAAGGGAAGCAGTTTAACCTCGTATCCCTGTCGGAGGAACATGGAGAAGCAATTTATACTCGTATACTCATTGGAGTCTGGGAGAAGCAATTTATACTCATATAATCATCGGAGTCTTTGAGAATTAGTATAACCTCATATACCCGTCGAAGGTTTAAGGAGATGCAGTTTATACTCGTATACTCATCGGAGTTTGGGAGAAGCAGTTTATACTCGTATACTCATCAAAGTCATTGAGAATTAGTTTAACCTCATATACCTGTTGGAAGTTCAAGGAGATGCAGTTTATACTCGTATACTCAATCGGAGTTTTGGCCGTTCTCATTTAGCTTGTTTTGCCGTTATGATACCGGCGTCAACCAATACTTGAATACTGTCTTTAAGGGAAAAATAGTTCTTAGTGGGATGTTGAACCCTTCTGTGATATGCACAGTATTTTGGATCCAAAGTCTTGCTAGCTTCCTCCTCATCTGCAATAGGTGGCAGCTTGATTTTGTTGTTGGCGAGGAGGTACTTAAAGATGGATGTAACTTCATCATCTTCTAAAGAATACTCCTTCCGAGACCTCGGATCGGGAGTCCTCTGTTGCCTCAGAGGTTGCTGTTGTGACGTTTGATTGGCATCCATAGCAGTTGCAGGTGCCTTTCTTTTACTTTGAAGAGTAAAATTCACCGTTGGTTGGCTTCCCTCAATCTTCTTTATTTTGAGAAAATGCTCGGGTTGTTCTCCATGCATCTTCAACACTTTCTAGATCTTGGATGGGCTAATCCCTATGGCTTCCAGAACGTCGAGGGAGAGATTGTTATGATAAGTTTGAAGAATGAACTCCTCCATGATCGGGTCTCGGCAGTTCATTACCTTGTTTAGGAAGTTCTTGACGAAATTATCGACTGACTTTCTGTCTTCCTGCTTCTCATCCAATAGAGTTTCGATCGACAACTCAGTGTCATCATCGAAAAAGTTGCTGAGAAACATACTTTTCATGTCATCCTAGTCATTGATGTTCCTTGGCTTGAGACGTCGATACCAATCGAAGGCGGCCCCGCGAAGGGTGCCTACGAATGACCGAATCATTAAGAGCTCATTACTAGAGATCATACCTAAGTAAGATTTGAAATAGACCAAGTGTTGGGTTGGTGAGCCTCTCCCGTCAAATAGCGTGAAGTTAATTACGTAAAACTTTACCAGATACAGAATTGACTCCCACTCCCTAGGGTATGGACACGGTATGCTGGTCTTTTTATTTCTCGAGCAGACATTAAGGCATTGACCTTGCTCTTAAGTTCTCTCATCTTCTTGTCCTCGCCTGTATCTTCCTTCGGAGGATGTTAAGAAAAATCAATTGAACCACCCCCAGTATTATTGAGGGGTGCATTTGAACCATCCCTAGTGTTATTGAGGGGTGCATTTGAACCACCTCTAGTGTTATTGAGGGGTGCATCAGCCTTAATGACTTTGTCCACTTTTGGATCACTATCATCTGCGACATTCTGAGTGCGGTGACTGGATTTAGCTTGATGACTAGACTCAGGAGATTGAAGTCGTTGAGTATGCAACTCTCTCATTTGCAGCATGGCCAACTCCATCTTTGTTTTCATCTTAGCCCTGAGTTCTTCTTGTTGCCTCTTTAGAGCGTCCCGAAGCATCTGAGTTAGTTGATCAGGAGTGATCATGAACGCTTCCTTTGTTTGCCCTTTGCTAGACCTTATGCTTCATTATGTCATCGGAGGCGATTGTGGAATAGGTATCCAAAAGTTCACCATCCGAAGATAGTCCTTCGTGCATTCTCGGGTAATCCCTACATCTGATGGCTCCTAGCTAGAGTCGAGACATTCGTTGGGCTATTCCTGTATTGACTTTTCTTCCCAAAGAAAAGTTGGGATTAGAGCTATTTGAAGTAATCGTAGACTTTTCTTTGTCAGCCATGTTGATTGTGACTTCAGCAAATTCATCATCCTAGATGGCAGATGTTCTCTTGTGGAAGCGTTTTGATCTGAGCTTTGATGCTTTAGTTGCAAGTTTCTTGACTACCGAGACCCTTTGTGAAATGGTCCTGGGGTAGCTATATTTTGATAATATTGCCCCGATAATCCTCTCACAGGGACAATGAGAGCTGGTTTCTTAGATATTTCTTTTCTGAGATTTGTTCGTACTCCCAGCCTAATAGTACAACTCATCGGTATGATGACCGGAGCAACCTATCATTTGTTGGTGTGACTTTTGAGGTATAACGTTGTCCCTTGACGGACACATTTTCTTCTGGGGTTGTAACGCCTTATTGGCGTTCTTAGGATTCGTATGTTTAGGATCACGCCCTTGCGAGTGTGGGATCTCAACGGGCTCCTAGGCTTTGACACGAACCCCAAGCAAGAAGTGACAGGAACTCTCCCTGAAGGGGAGGCCTTCTTACCTCTTTTGTGCAAGTCGCACGCATAACTACATTGAGATGTCCTATTTTGTTCAGAAGCGGCGGGACACCTTTGAGCGGTATTTGGCTTGATGGGAGTGTTTGTACGACCCCTTGTCTGAGGAATTGCTTGGGTTTTAATCACCAGACCTAAGTGTTCTTTTACCGGAGCTTTGCCTCGATCCTTATGACAAGAACCAAGTCAATCTGCCATCATGATTTTGAACTTGGACAGGTCCAGGCTTCCCTGAGGTTTCATCAAAGGTACGATAGCAGGTGGACCCGGAATAGAAGTCGAGGAGGCAGAGAAGCGGCTATGGAGGGGCTCTTTGGGTGAGACAAGCTTGCTTGCCTCGGCCATGGGCGAGATAGCTGTAACTGTCTCGGCCACATGTTTGGGTAAGACAGTTGTAACTGTCTCAGCCACATGTTTGGTCTTTGGCCTTCGAATCGCGATTTCGCGCACCTCCAGGCTTCAGAACCCAAATCTTGTAGGGTTTTGCTGGTTTTTTGTCCATCTCTTTCTTCTTTATGCTTTGTGTCTTTCGCGCAAGTGTGCGAGCGTGTGCAGCACACGTGTGATGCCTTTGGATGTGCTCCTTCTGGGTTGAACGAGTCCTTTTGACAAGGATCCATTCTTCCATCGTTGGATTGGAGGAATTGACAGCAACTTACCATTGAGGCGGCCGGATTATTTAACACTTCCTAGACTCCAAGTCAGCGTAGTAGCGAACTCCATCGACTTATTCTAATATCTTGGCAAACTGACGAGCTTGGCATTGGCGTTGCCTCTAACGAGCCCTCTTTATCAAAGTTTGGGGGCTTTCATCGCACGACTCCTTGACGGAGGAGGAATCGTTGCAAACAGAGCTTTCGGCCTTGTGGATGGCCGAGATAACGTTAGGAGGGAAAGCTTCAGCAACAGTTAGGCGAGACTCATCACTCGTAGCCTTCATCATAGTTGGAGGCTGATAAATCTTCTTTGATGGTGACTCTTCGATAGGCGTCCCCAATACCTTCGCTATCAACCTATAGATCTTAGGTGAAATCTCCTTGCATTTGTGGAGTGAGGAAGATCTTGAGGAGGATGAATCAACTACGATCTTAATCCTTGGTTATGACAAGACAGCCTTGGCAGAGAGGCTATTGGCTCTCACTGTGGTCATCAGCGTGTTTGCGTCAGAAATCATTTTCATTGTAGAATCCATTATAATCATTTATCAATTTACAAGATTCGAAAGAAGGAGCCTTTTTATAAGACTTTTCTTACACGAATGAAAATAAATGAAGACTTCCTAGAAACACACGCAGGATAGTTTATCGGTCGCTGCTTGCATAAGATCTTTGCATGTGCCAGGGACTCTTTGATCCATGGACCACTGAGTATCAGATCTGGTTGATCTTGCTTCACAAAAGAAATAAGAACTGAAGTAAATATCTCAATGAGGTGAAATAGGTACTCTTCTCAAGATCACAACATTATGATCTTAAGGAAACTAATGCAGGGGGTGTAGATCTATCGAACTCCTCTTTATACTGAAGAACTCGCCAAGATCTTGCCTTTAGATCTGAAATTCATGGCTCTCCTCTCTCAGGGTCAGCAACTCGCCGCCAAGCTCTAAATTCTAGATTGCACTTGTATAGGGGCCCTAGAGGTGTATTTATAGGCTTCGGGTGCACTGTTTTCGAATAATAATTTATGATTTAGCCTTATCTTCAGTTAATCACAGCTCTTCCACATTTAAGGATAGCCTCAAGGCAGTTAGGGAGGCTCCGGAACCGTCAAAACTGATCAAAAACCGTCAAAAACGCGTCTCGGGGCTTCATTCTTGTTTGTGGAAAAATTTGTAGTAAAAGAAACGAAAGAAAAATTGACTTGTATTCCTTTGATCTCGATTACAATTAGATTTCCTGATTACAAAAGAGAGGAGAATGATCTGGATTCTCCTCTTTGTTTAAAACTGGGTTCTTCTCGGTAACGATGGAGTGCCTCCTTCGAATGTTTGCGTCGAATTTGCTCTCCGTTGACGATCCGACCGTCTTATCTCACAGGAACAATGAACTTTCGTGATAAGTTTGGTGAATAACTCTTAACGAGTTTAAGAACTCAGAACGGGTTAGAACTCTGTGAAAAGAGTTGTTAAAACCGAATAATCGGTTAACAAGCCAAGATGAATTTGTTTGTTGCTGAAGAATCTTCCAAGATACGCCCAAAACAGAATTGAACTGCCTTGATGCTATTGATCTCCAAGAGAATCCTCTAAATCTGATCTACTTCCCTCTCCGAACTGATTTGATTCCGCCCACCTTTGCTGCCAATTCTTCGTTCTAAAAAAAAGCCAGCCTTTACTCGGTGGAGTTTGTTGAGTTTTTATAAGTGGATAAGAGGTTGCAATTGCCCTCTAAATCCGTTCCTATGTGGGCGTGATTTCCTCAGATCGTGGGGAAAATGGTTCTGAAACTGTTCGACTCGTGTTTGAACGAGTCAAACACCCAATCTAGCGTTCAGGACCCTAACTTCACGTCTTAGAATTGAGACGCGGAGTTGGGTGTTGACTTAACATCAAAAACACGAGGGCCGCTCGCATTTCGCCTGTTGCAGCTTGGAAACGCGGGGGTCGCTTGCATTTCAAGAATCATAACGCGGGGATGAATTGCGCGTTTTAGAAGGGGTTGGTTGACTTGTAACCTCTTCTGTAGAGTGTTGCAAGGACCGTTGTTCAGTAATCCTCGTTTTAACTGTTGTGGGGTGTGAAAGTCGTCAGATTGTAACTTTCACTGTTGATTGTGAAGACTGCTGAATAGAGTTTTCATCAGTTATCGGAAGTATCGTTAAATTGTAACTATTCCCGTTCTATGTGAAAAGTCCTCCATTTACAGCTTTCGTTTGTTGGCATGAAAGCTATCTGATTGTAACTTTTATTGTTGGAGCTTGATGGGGATCAGCTATGCATTGTGATTTTTAGACAGCCTACAGAACCCCCTCCAAAGTTTTCAAAAGTTCGCGGTTGACTGGGATAAATTTTCGGAATACTTTGGATCCCAAAATTTAGTTACCTCGAACCAAACAAGGTAACTTTAAAGTCTTGATTTGAAGACATCGCGAACCTGGTTGTTGGAATGTTAAAATTATGTTACCTCGAACCAAACAAGGTAAGTCTTGATGACAATGAACTTAGTCAAACAAGCTAAAGCCCAAGTCATTACTGATGAACCAAACAAGAGCGGCGATGACGATGATTTTTTTCTGGGTCCTTGAGATACTCCACTCGACCTGTGAGGTGTATTCATCGGATTTTGTTTGGATCCTTCAGATACTCCACTCAATATGTGATGAGGTGTATTCATCAAATTTTGTTTGGATCGTTCAGATACTCCACTCAATCTGCAATGAGGTATGTTCTCTTATCAAAGAATTCTTGTAGGCACTAATGAACACTCAACATGCAGCTTTTAGCTTTGTTGTGATGTTAAGCTATCTAGGAGACTGAGTTGTGCGTCGGATCCTATCTTCATTAATCTTGGTGGGAATGTTAAGCCATTTAGAAGAATGAGGTGCGCACTGAATCGTGTCTTTATTAATCTTTGTGGGAATGTTAAGCCCCACTTAGAAGAATGAGTTGTGCGCCGAATCGTGTCTTTATCACTCTTGGTTGGGATGTTAAGCCATTTAGAAGAGTGAGTTATGTGTGTTTCCTGGTTTCATTAATCTTAGTGGGAATGTTTAGCCACTCAGAAGACTGAGTTGTGCGCGAATCATGTCTGACGGTTCTAGTGTTGCTGATTGTAATCTGCCTGTACCCATCCAATAGACTCCCCAGCAGAGTCGCCATCTTTCTTTTCGGCTTTTAGTCACCTTGATGGCTGACATCAGTCTTTCTCTATTTATTTGAAGCTGTGTTGTAGTTTATGTTGATCATAACGCATGGATGAATTCTGCGCTTGAGACTTCAAACACATGGGTGAACAATGCACTTGAGAGTTTGAACGCGTGGGTGAGTCTCGCGTTTGGAAGTTCAACCAACTCGAACGCTGAGATCGAGTTTGGGTGGGATTCTAGCCTAGAATCCCGTCCCGATTTGACAGCTCATAGCTGTCTATATATAGACCGTTAGGGGTCAAATCAAGAGTCATTCGACTCTTCTTGAAACTTTAACGAAAATTTTCATTCTCATCTCCGGCGAGCACTGTTTCTCTTCCTCGTCGACCAGAATCAATGGCGCCCAAGAAGAAAGCCGCCTCTCACCCCTTCAGGCCCGTCGTCAGCGCGGCTCAAGGCTCGTCGCCATCCGCGTCGGCCGGCGGTGCTGAGGTTCAGGCAGGTGTGCCGCCGCCTCAACTCCCTCTAATAGGTGGTGAGTATGACTTCCATGGTCGCCAAACTTGTTGCAGCAAGTTTTGATCTTTGGATCAACGAGGAAACTCATTTCAATAACACGGAGCTAGGACTCTGTCGTTTGGTATTTTTGACGCAGAGTTCGACCTCCACGTCCAAGATTTTCGATGCGGGGCTCTATCTCCGTGTCTGAGATTTTTGACGCGAGGCTAGATCTTCGCGTCTGAGATTTTCGACGCGAGGTTCGATCTCCGCGTCTGAGATTTTTAACGCGAGGCTCGATCTCCACCTCTAATATTTTTGATGCGAGGTTCGATCTCCGCGTCTGAGATTTTCGAGGCGAGACTCGATCTCTGCGTCTAATATTTTCGACGCGAGGTTCGATTTCCGCATCTATGATTTTTGACGCGAGATTCGATCTCCGCGTCTGAGATTTTCGACGCGAGGGTTGATCTCCGCATCTAATATTTTCAACACGAGGTTCGATCTTCGCGTCTGAGATTTTCGACGCGAGGCTCGATCTCCGCGTCTAATATTTTCGACGCGAGGTTCGATTTCCACATCTATGATTTTCGACGTGAGGTTCGATCTCCGCGTCTAAGATTTACCTTTGCATTGTCTAACTCTTTTCTTTATTTTGTAGTGTGTCAAACCAATGAGCCTCTCCCTTTCCGCCATCATTTTGGTCATGAAAGTGGCGTGGATCTAAACATGACATTTAATCTGCACAAAGAACTCCCGGTTTTTAGGATTACCAAGAAGAGTCGTGTGGAAATGATTACCCGGGCTTCTCCTGACACTCTTAGGATATTGGTTACGGACACTAGACTTGAGAACCTGAGCCATAAACCGATAGTCAAACCAAGATTCCTCTTCGGGGATTTTGTTGACTTTGAAGCAGGCATTGCTTATGATGGGGACTACAAATGGCTGCGGAAAGTTAGAGACCACAACCTTTTCTTGCCCAATATAGAGAGAATATTCCCCATATCATATTTTCAGTGCGTTTCCATCCCAAGGCGTATGGATTGGAACCTTGTTAAGGATCAGGATGGAGTTGTTCTCGGGACCCTAACTTTTCAAGGGGTCGGTCCGCACGGTTGGTTATAACAGACAGGTGACGGCTTTACGGCCAGGCCTGTTCGCCAAAGAATACCCGGTCGGTGAAATGGCCAGCCCGACAAATACTTTGTCAATAAGTTTATGGCGAAGAAAGGAGAATTTCCCGCATAAGGATTTAGAGCTCCTAGTTGGGTTCATTCTCCGGTGACAGGGTGGTGGACCCGGATGACCAACTTTGTTCTGGAGGAATTGGAGGCACCTCTTACTCGAGCTGGCCTGAAGATTCCGATACGGGCTACTAAGTTCGGGATCGTCCAGAGCTATTTTCATTTCTTCTTTATATTAGAGAGGTACAATCCTAAGACTTGTACTTTCTTCACCCCGGTGGGGGAGTTAGGCTTCGCTCTTCACGAGATGCATGAAGTCTCAGGTCTTCTTCTTGGGGATTTACCATATGAATAATTTGTTTCGGGATCAACGGAACTTAAAATTTTAAAGAAGACCAGCCCCGAAGTTTACTCCACTCTCTGGGAAGTCATGTGTCACTTCCACATTTGTATGCAGAAGACGGGGCCCGTGGAGGCGGTATCAAACAAGTGTCTTGGGCGGAGTATTTTTCCAGAACCTGACTAATAAGGGAGCTTTGGTGACTAGATTGTCTCCAAGCACTTTGGAGGAGGTTCAAGCCCGAATCGACGCTGCTACCTCCCATTATACCAACGAGGCCAAGGAAGATATTTTCCCGGCTCATACGAAGTTTGAAAGCTTCCACTATCAAGCTATGATTCCAATTTTAGACACGGCACTGTTAGCTGGATTCTTGATACTGTGGCTCAAGCGGTGCGTCGTTCCTACCAGGCCAATTGATGCTCTCGCTGTTGAGGTGATCTACCCAGCTGTTCTTTTGGCACACGGGAGTCCATTGAATCTGCTTTACGCCATGGTAGGTTGCTTGCAGAGCGGGCTGTGGTGGCAATAAGGCTTTCAAAACTCCCAATCCTCGGATTCCATTGCCTTATACTTATCTGATGGCTTGGTATGTGCTTCACTGTCCTCCCCTAATGAGTGCAGCCTCCTCCCCAGGAGACTCGTTCATTCTGTTTGTGCAACGACTAGAATCTGCAAAATGGGAGGGGAGTTATATGGTTAGAATTCGCCAGATCTTGTTGTGAGACACCCACTACCATATCTTTTGTTGTTATCCTGATTTTGAAGGCGGGGTCTATGGAGCAGAGTATCAGGACGTGGTGGGTCCTAACGGATTCACCCAGCTAAGCGAGTGTGTTTTCCATTGGCTCCTCTCTATCAGGCCAGGCTACCTGATCTTCAGGCAGGGCGACAAATGTTTCCTTAAGCCCTACCAGCCCTATAGGTTCGTTCGCCAATTTGGATACGATCAACTGTACGTTGGGAACCCTCGACCTTAGCTCTCAGTTGTGAGCAATTTATATGAAGGGGCCAGGGCTTGGTACTATTCCGTGGTAGGTTGTACCAGAGCCATCTTCAAGCTTCCCCACAAAACACCCAACTCTTACACTTCCATGAGCTTCTGCAACTGGTACTTTGCCGCTTCCCAGACTCCCAATTACAACTTGAATACGTCTTGTCTGAAAGACATCAGACGTATGTATGCTTCAAGGAGGGGGTCAAAGATATCCCGCCTGAGAGGGATCGACGAGTTTTTATCCATTGAGGACCCTTCTGCTGGATAGGAAGAGGAGCAAGCAGCTGAGCCTGCTCCAGTGGAGGAACCCCGGGTGGTAAATTCTTCTACAGCAAGGGTGGCTGGGAAGAGAAAACTCTCGGCGGATGAAGCTGGTCAATACGATAAGCAGATCCGCCGAAAATTGATGGTTAGGTCTTCCCCTAACAAAGGCCCACAGAAACCAAAATTGATGGCCGACGCTATCCGAGCTGCAAAAGAAGAGGAAGAGCATGAATCCTCGGTTGCAGGTCTGCCCCATAGAACTGGGCTCCGTTCGCATGGCCCGGCCTTATTGAGTGAAGCTTCCTCTCACCATCCCTCCGAGGATGAAGAGGGTGAATTAATGGCTACAGATGCAAAATCTGCTCCAACAGCAGACCCTTCCAAGGCTCCTGCATTAGAACCAAGGGGTCTTGAAGAGAATCCATCCCCTCCTCTTTCAACACTAATGCCATCGGCTGGCGGTTTAGGTCTTAGTCCTACAACAGGACTTATGACCAAATTAGCAGCCGGCACAAGTCTTCTTGAGTCTTCAGTTATACGTGATGATGAAGAAGAAGTGGATTATAAAGGCTCCTCAACTAGTGAGGCAGCTGATGAAGATAGAGGGACTGAGGATGCTAAAGTTGGCAACGTGCCAGGTGATGGTGAAGATGACGAAGGACATGATTCCATGGATGACATCACTACTTTTGATGACACTCCCAAGGTCCCATCCGATAAAGCATCTGGTTATACCCCTTTTCACATCTCCGGTAAGCCTAGTTTTCCTCAAATTCTTCCGCATGTTCTTTCCGCGTTCCGACCCTTTTTTCGTGCAAGTTCACCTCCTCCCGAGACCATCACTGCTTCTCCTCGTACGGAGCATCAGCTTGTGCAGGTGTCAGCTCCTTTGTAGGAGCAACATTTTCCTAGCTCATCCATGGCAGGTGCTTCACCAGCAGCATTGCCCGGGGCTACCACTATAACTCCTCCTCTGGAATCACAGCTCGTGCAAGTATCAACTCCTCTACAAGAGCAGCCCTTGCCTAGCTCATCTACGGTAGCTGTTCCGTCTGCAACCTTGATGAAGATTTCACTTGTACCAATAGAGGCAGGGCGAAGCACATCCCAGGCGAGGGCAATGATGGCTTTGACTTCAAGCCCTTCAAAATTGAATGTTTCGACTGCTTCTGCAGCTTCAGCACCCGGATCCCCTGCACCAATCTCAATGGCTAGGGGAGTACCCCCGAGTGTTATTTCAAGTCTCGCGGACGCACTTGAATTCCTTCAAATTTCTTTGGTGTACTTGAACAGCCTCGCGAAGAAGGTAATTGAATATGTGGTGAGTGGTCAGGGAACTTTTAACTCCTTCTGACCTCTTCTGGAGGCAGGCTTAAATGGAGTTAGAAGTATGGGAAACACTCCATGGTTCGAGCGTTGTTCAGATATTATTCTTCATTTGGAAGAATAGTTACAGTACTTTGAAGCATTGGGTCGCAGAGAACTTCAACCATAGATTATGTCAACTTTGGCCGGCCTTCAAGTTGCAGAAGTGGCTCGCCGAGAAGCGACGGAGCGGGACTTAGCTAAAAGAGAGCGTCAGGTCACGGAGCTTCGCAGTAATATTCGAAAACGAGAGGAGTTAGAACTCTTGACTGCTTCTATGAACTCGCTTCATAACAGACTTGTTGAAGCCGAAGCTGAGGTTCTGTGACTAAAGGCTGAACTTTCTCGTGAGGAGAACATCGTCAATATCCTCAGTACCCATAATGCAAATGGTGCTTTGGAGTATCACACCCAGGCTCAAGCCCTGAAACATGCCGGGAATGAGGTGGCGGCCATTATCATACCCAGCGAGGATGAACTACGGGCTAAGGCTGAAGCCATGGTGTGAGCTAGTCACGAGGAGGAGTTAACTAAAGTCAAGACTCAACTCATCTCTTTCGATTTGATGCGCGAGTGAATTTTGCCCTTGTAATGTTCTTTTAACAAGTTTGTCTTGTATCACTTTCTTTTGGCTTTTGAATAAAAAGTGATATTGGTTTCTCATTGTTTCTTGCATTTGTCATGTTTTGATTTTAAGCAACAAATCATGAGAATCGCTATGGGTGTAATCCCGTCTTAGCATAGGTTTCCGCAATAGCCCTGATTTAGAAAATTCTATTTATTATCGTTTAAGATAACTCCAGAAAATTTCCAACTGCTGGGGATAAATACTTTATTATTCTCCCAGAACAGGGTTGACTAGTATAATTCTTCCTGTGTTATCTTTGCTTTAAACACTGAAAGAAGTCTATAAATGCCAGAGTTGTAATTTTAACTTGGCGTAGACTTTCTCATAGAATGAGATCCAAAAATTTCCTTTATTATCACTAAGGATAATTCTGGAGAGAGTTAAATCCACTGGGGATTTTATGAGAACACTTTTTATATAGAGGGATCAAAAAAATGTTCAAATGGGGTGGGGGGCTTGAACTATTAGAGGTATGGTGTTAACATAACAGGAAAAATGTTGCGATCGGGGCAATATTATGAATTTATCGCTCTATTGAGGAGAGTCGATAAGTTGAATTTTGTCAGAAGTGTAATTTTAACGTGACAGGAGAGGAATTACGATCGGGGCAATTTTGAGGACTTACCGCTCTATTGGGGAGAGTCGACAAGTTGATTTTCGTCAAAGGTGTGATTTTAACGTGACAGGAGAGGAATTGCGATCGGGGCAATTTTGAGGACTTACCGCTCTATTGGGGAGAATCGACAAGTTGATTTTCGTCAGAGGTGTAACTTTAACGTGACAGGAGAGGAATTGCAATCGGGGCAATTTTGAGGACTTACCGCTCTATTTGGGAGAGTCGACAAGTTGATTTTTGTCAGAGGTGTGATTTTAACATGACAGGAGGGGAAAATGTTTTAGCGTCTCTTTGGCGAGGACTGCTAAGTGTTTTATCATCAGGGCGATGAATTGTATTACTTGTAATTTGAACAAGATTTAGGGAATTTTACTACCCCATTGAAAAGAGTTGATAAATTAGTTATTTGACACTATGTTGAGGAGAGTTAGTAAATTGACCAAGATTTGAATGATTTTGGAGGTTCATCGTTCTATTGACGAGAATCGATAAATGGACCTTGACAGAGGAATTGTAGTCATATTGGTAGTGATGACAACTAAATTCAATCTCTGTGGGGATGATGTTCATCTGAGGTGTAATATTAACCTGGTGAGTATTTAGATTATGCTAACGAAATACAGAGTTTTAACAGCACTCTGTTAAAAGAATCCATGAACTTAGGGGATAAGTATCAAGGGTACTCTTCATTTAGAAGAATTGCAACGCAAAGGTGACTCTTGCATTTGAGGTTCGAAACGCGAGGTTAAGAACCTTCGTAGCGCTGGTCTGAGCCTTGCACTTGGAAATTTAAACGCAGGTATGAACTTCGCGTTTTGAAAAATGGTTGGGATTCTTTCCTAGAATCACGTGCCATCTTAACAGCTTGACGGCTGTTATAAATAGACCTGAATGGTAATGTCATGAGTCATTCGACTCTTTCCATTTTTGGCTATTTCCAAGAACGAGAACTCTCATTTGATTTCAACAAGATCTCCGACAAACTTCATCTCCTTCGACCGACGACGCCTTCTCTGACCGATTATATCGATGGTGTCACGACGAATGAACTCTAGCTCCCAGAAAGTCGCTGGAGCGACTTCCGAAACGCCGTCGGCTGAGGACATCGGTGGTGTTCTTGTTCCTGCAAGAATGTCATCGTCACTATCGCCGTCACGGGGGCCTTCCTGTCGTGGTTAGTTGTGACCAAAATAACTTGCTTTGGGCAAGTTTTTTGAAAACCCTAGATGGGTTCTTGACAACGAGGAAGATGACTCGTTTCTGTTTAATAAAAACGCAGAGTTGGGACTCCATGTTCATCATAAAAAACGTGATGTTGGCCCTAGCGTTTTTTTTAATTCTAAACGTGGGTCTTCGACCTTCGCGTTTGGGATTTATAACGTGAGGCTCGACTCTCGCGTTTGAAAGTTTCAACACGAGGCTGACCCTTTGTGTTTTTAATTTTGTATTTACGTCAACAACTTGTTTTAGCTGCTAACCTTTGCCTTTGACTTTTGTAGTGTTTCTTCCAAATATGCCGCTTTCGCAAGATCATCACTTTGGGTATATCGGTGGGCCTGATACGAATGAAGTTTTTAGTCTTCATAGTAGAATTCCACTGTGTACTTTCCCTGACTCGGAGAGAACATACATGATTAGATTCCCCCGATGCTCTACTCTTAGGGTTTTGATCACTGACTTGGACATGGAGACCCCTATCGGTCGTGCTCGGTTTCCCAAACCAGCATTTATATTCAGAGATCGTATAGCAATTGATGACCATCTCATACAAGTGGGGGATTCAAAACTACTGCGGAGAGTCGATAACCGTTTCCTCTTCCTCCCAAGTATGAAGAGGATGTATGCACTCTCCTACTTCTTGAATGTGAGTTGTCGCCGGGGTTTGACTTTTGACATAGTCAAGGAGAAAGAGAATGTGTCGCTTGGATTTGGTCGGCAAGCTCGTACACAAATCGGGGGACAACTCAAGGGGTTGAGACCCAGCTTATTTGAGAAGAAGGATCTCGTTCCAGAGGTGTTGCGTCCAGTGAATATCTTTATTCTCCAATTCATTGCGGCTCAGGGTGAATTCTCTACCCAGATATTCTGATCCCCATGATGGGTTTGTTCTAGAGAAGGAGGTTGGTGGACCCGTATGGTTGACTTTGTTCTTGAGGAGCTTAAGGAACCGCTCGTTCAATCGGGCCTCATAATTCCCGTGCTAGCTACTCGACTGGGGGTTGTGCAAAGTTATCACAATTTCTCCGCTATGTTGGAGAAATATAACCCGGACAGCTGCACATTCTTCACACCTATAGGGGAGTTAGGTTTTGCTCTCTATGAGATGCAAGCAGTATCGGGGTTGCCATTTGGTCGAATGTCATACGAAGAATTCATCCCTACCACCGAGGAGCTTTCCCTATTGAGGACGGTGCACCCAAAAGTTTATGCTACTTTCTGGGAGTTGATGTACCACTTTCATATATGTGCTCAAGTCTTTGGGATGCATGGAGGGGGCATTATGCATACCGCGTGGGCGGACTACCTCTTTCAGAACCTAAGTCGGAAAAATGTAGCCGTATCTCGTGTTGTAGCCATTTCTCCTAAGGACACCAAAGCCCGAATTAAGGCTTCCAGTGCTACTTACAAGACGGAGCATGCAGAGGATGATTTTGAGGCTGGTGTTAAATTTGAAAGTTTCCACTACCAGGCCACAGCTCCTATTTTTGACACGACTCTTCTTGCTGGCTTCTTCATGATTTGGTTGAAGCGGTGTGTGGTACCGTCAAAGCCAGTAGAGGCAATATTAGCTGAGGTTGTATACCCAGCTGTTTTGTTAGCGCATGGGTGACATGTGAGTCTCCTCGCTGCTATGGTAAGCTGCATACAGAGCGGCTTACGGATGTTGACCTCCGAACTTCTCGGCACTCCGGGAATTAAGGTTGCTGTGAAGAAAGCTGGGAAGGCTTCTCAACCATGTGTACCAGTGCTGTATACGTATTTGGTGGCTTGGTTCGTGTTGTATTGCCCTTCATTGATGATGGGAGTCTCTGAGGGCAATGACGCTTATATTCCCTTTGTACAGAGATTGGAGTCGGCCACGTGGACTAATTCCTACATATTCAGGGCTCGACAGCTTTTGTCTCGGGAAGACAATTACAGAATTTTCTGCTGCACTCCTAATTTTGATGGAGCTGATGAGGAGAACACCCGCTTCATGGACGTGCTTTTCGAGGGTTCGTCCTCTTTAGAAGAAGGCACCTTCAGATGGCTTCTCATGATTAGGTTGGGCTACCTGGTCTATCGCTTGAGGGGGAAGTGCATCATTGAGCCTTACATGCCTTCTAGATTCGCCAGACAGTTTGGATATGACCAACTTTATGTTGGCAATCCTAACCCGGCATTGGCTCAAGTTAGGAATTTGTACGAGGGAGCTCGCGCATGGTACTTCTTCTCTGCCGGAGGGACCCATGCACACTTTACTTTACCCAATTCGCCACCTGGCTGTTCTATTGTTACGGATTTTTGCCACTGGTTTGATAAAGCTTCTCGAATCCCAGAATACGACATCTATACTTCATGCATAAACGAGTTTCGGGAGTTGTATAAATCAAGAAGCAGTTATACCAAGACTCGTTTACCGGGAATAGAGGAGTATCTTTCCTGTGAACAAGAAGCCGACGGAGCAGTCGAAGCCCCGAAGGAGTCGCCCACTGTTGAAACTTCTGAAGAAGAGGCTCCTAAGGGGGCTGAAGAGGGGTTGTCAATTGCTGACTCTCCTAAAGACAAGGCAGTTGAGGAAGTTCCCACAGAAATGCCTACGCCTAAACCTCGTTCTTTGAGATCAGGTAAGAAGGCTCTTTCCACTGCCAAAGAAGGCGAATACGACAGGAGAATTAGTAAACGAATACCTGTCATGGCCAAAAATTCCAAGAGGGCCAAGTTGATGGGGGATGCGATGAAGTCTGCGCATGTTGCGTGTTTAACTGATAGAGAGGACGAAATGCCCCAATCGATCCCTTCTTTTCCTGAGGATGCTGGAGTCGAAGAGGTATCGCCCATTGAGGGTTCTGAATCCGCTTCTCTTCCTCTTACTCGGGACCAAAGCACGTATGAAGGCCATCCTTCCGAGGTTGCTCTTCCACCTGCTCGGGATGAATATACAGGTCCAATCTATCTAACTATTCCTCCTCCACACTTGAGAGCTCTGAAGAAATTAATTGAGGAATTAGAACCTTGGATACAGACGACTATTAATATCGTCAGTGTTGGGGGAGCTTCCTTTGAGGATTATGAGCCTATCCTGACCAAGTGCTTGGATAAAGTCAGGGATAAGGGTGATGTGTCATGGACTGAGCATTGTAAAGGGAGCATCATCCTCTTGAAGGCAGAGTTGGCAGCTTTCAAGGAGCTGTAGTACACCAATCTGGACTCTGAAGTGGAGCCGGCTTTCTCCTTGGCTACAATCTCGAAGATGCATCATCGAGAGATCCTTCGCAAGGACTTGTCTGATAAAAAGGCCCGCATATCGATCTTAAGTCAACAGCATACTCGAGTATATACTGATATCAAAGGTGTTGTTTTTGATATTCGTGCCATTGAAGAAGATATCGCTCGATTAGAAGCTGAGTTGGACCAGAAGAAAGCCCAGTTGGCTCGATATGAGGATGTTAGGAAATGGCTTGAGCTTCAAAGCGGACATCTTTATACGGATTTTTGTCGCACGCTCCACGCAGCTGAGAGGATTCACAGAGACATCGTTGCTGCTGCTCCTATTGAAGCAGAACTCAGAAGGGAGATTGAAGAATAAGTCTGAGCAGCTCACCAGAAGAAACTTTTTGCCTTCAAGTCTAGGCTGAAATCTCTCAAGTTGATGAAGCCTAATGTTTAGATTTTGTACCTTTTTTTTACTAAGGAATTTTGTATCATTTTTATTTTGATCATCGTCACTTTGTATTCAAATTAACAATATTGAATGAAAACGATATCATTTTGCCTTTCATCATCTCTTTTATCGAATTCTATTTCAAGACAATAGAAAGTAATGCGAATGTTGTAAGTGTAGTATAAAATTGAAATTCTCTTTATTACTACTTAGAATAATTCCAGAAAATTTCAATCGCCAGAGGTGTAATGTTAACATGACGACATACAAGACATAAAAATTAAATATTTATTCCCGAAATACACTCTAACTCGACAACCCCTAGTCTGATTTGACTGGTATTCGAAAAGGGGGCTATATGATTTAAAGGAAGTATCTCTTAAGGAACTTTCCGTTGATTGGAATCATGAGCCTGTCTCCTTTTTGGTCAATGAGGCGATAAGCTCCATTCGAATAGACTGATTCTATTACGAAGGGCCCTTCCCATTTGGGATTGAACTTCCCTTTGGTTTTGTGGGTCATTACCATGGGTCGTCTGTTGGCCAAAACTAAATCGCCTTTCTTGAAAATCTATTCTTTAACCTTTTTGTTGTAGGCTTTGAAAATCCGGGCTTGATACAACTCGATCTGTTGTTGAGCTTGAAGTCGTTTGTCGTCTAATGCTTCAAGTTCTCAAAGTCGTTTGTCATCTAATGCTTCAAGTTCTTGAAAATCCGTTCTTTAACCTTTTTATTGTAGGCTTTGGAAATCCGGGTTTGATACAACTCGATCTGTTGTTGAGCTTGAAGTCGTTTGTCGTTGGTGTTTCTCTTCCTCTGTCAGTCCAGTTGTAATCACGACTTTTAGGGAAGGGATTTGAATCTCTAGTGGCAGTACAGCTTCGTAGCCGTATACTAAAAAGAATGGCGTAGCTCTTGTAGGGGTCCTCACCGTTGTACGATAGGCCCATAAACATTCGCCGAGTCTTTCGTCCCAATCACGTCGGCTCTTAGAGACGAATTTTTTGAGAAGTTTCATGATGGTCTTGTTAAAGGCTTCTGCGAGATCGTTTGCCGACGGATAATATGCCGTAGAGGCAATGCTTTGGATTCTGAATTTATCACAAAATCTCTGAAACCCAAAACTAACGAATTGTGTCCCGTTGTCGTGAACTATCTGTCTTGGAACTCCAAAACGATAGATGACATGATGTTTGATGAACTTAATTACATTCGAAGTCTTGACTTCTTTTAGTGGGATTGCCTCTGCCCATTTGGAGAAATAATCGGTTACAGCCAAAATGAACCTGTGTCCTTTGGAAGTCAGAGGAGAGATCGATCCCATGATATCCATGCCCCACATCTCGAATAGCCAAGATGTAGATGTGGGATGTAAGTTCCCTGGTGCTTGGTAGATAAAGTCGCCATGAATTTGACATGTGTGACAACGTTTGGCATAGTCAACTGCGTCTGAAAACATCCTTGGCCAATAATAGCCAATTCGTCGAAGGTGATCTCCTAACTTGGCTCCGGGCTGATGAGCCCCGCACATTCCATCGTGAGCTTCCTTGAGAGCACCCCTCGCTTCCTTTCGAGAAAGACATCAAAGTAAAACTCCATCATGTGATTTACGATACAGGACTTGAGAAACTGCGTCGTAATAGAATCGGAGGGCCTTCCGTTTGATAGCGGCCACTTCCTTAGGATTATCGGGTAAAATTCTATATAGGACATAGGCGATGTACGGGAATCGCCAATCCGTAGATTCGAGCTCCATGGAGGTTGTACAGACTTCTCCTGCTATTGTTTTGTTTGAACTCTCCTCTATAGGAATCTTGGAACAGTATAGCTGGTGTCCCGTGACTGGAATCATTGTTTCAGTCCCCGGTGGCAAAGCTAGTGAAGTTGCTAATGAGGCTAAAGCATCTGCATAAGTATTCTGAGCTTGTGGAATATATTCAATAAAGAAGCCTTCGAATTTATTAGCTTGCTTCAGCACTGCGAAGTAGTATGGGATCAGATCCTCATGACGCACTTCGTATTCTCCTCGGACTTGATTGATGATGAGCTGAGAGTCACCGTAAGCCTCGAGATGCCGAATGTTAAGTTCTTCAGCAAATTGCATTCCTAACAGTAGAGCATTATACCCAGCTACATTGTTAGTGCAGGGCTCGATCAGGGAAAATCCCCTTCGGATCACGTGACCGTTTGGGGGAGATGAAAACTATTCCTACCCCTGCTGTAATTGCTCCATGAGGGTTTGCTCTAGAGGCACCGTTAAAGAATAATCTCCACACTTACGTAGCCTCTTGAGTGACACAAGCTTCAGCAACTTCGTCGGGTAATTCTTCATACAACTTAGACGTTCTCGGCACCGGGTGATCGGCTAAGAAGTCTGCCAATGCTTGACCTTTGATCGCTTTTTGATGCATGAATTGCATGTCATATTGTGACAAGAGGATGGCCCACTTTGCAAGTCGACAATTTAGAGATGACGGTTTCATCATTAGGACTCTCAAGGGGTTCACCTTAGAGATGACATGAATTGTTTGTCCAACTAGGTAATGTCGCATCTTTTGGATGGCGAATACCAAAGCGAGACATTCTTTTTCGATCGGGTTATACCGGTGTTCGGCTCCCATCATGGTCCTGCTTAAGTAGTAGATGGCTTGCTCTTGTCCTTGATCGTCGTTCTGGGCCAACAAAGCTCTAAGAGAATGGTACATGGCCCTGACATACAACAGGAATGGTTTTCCTGATATTGGGGCCACGAGAGCTGGCGGTTGGGTGAGATATCCCTTAATCTCTTTGAATGCTTTTTGGCATTCTTCATCCCAAACAAAGGACACGCCTTTCTTCATAAGCTTAGAGAAAGATTGGCAGCGCCCCGAGAGATTAGATGTGAATCTCCGAATGTAGGCCAGTCTGCCTTACAAACCTCTGAGTTCTTTGAGATTCTTCGGCGGCGGCATGTCTTGGATGGCACGCACTTTTTCTGGATCAAGAGAAATTTCCATAGATGTGACGATAAATCCCAAGAATTTTCCGCTTGATACTCCGAGGAACAATTTTGTCGGGTTCATCTTCAGCTGATGTGCTCGCATGATATCGAACATTGTCTTCAAGTCTGTAAGATGATCACCTTTATGTTGGCTTTTTACTGCTATGTTATCAACGTAACATTCAATCTTCTTACGCAGATGTTCGTGGAAGATGGTGTTCATTGCGCATTGATAAGTTGCACCTGTATTTTTCAAGCCGAATGGCATCACTGTGTAGCAATACACCCCCAGTGGTGTTCTAAAAGCAGTATGCTTTTCGTCTTCCGGATACATCTTGATCTGATTATACCCGGAGAATCCGTCCATGAAAGACATCCTCTCATATCCGCAGGTGTTGTCAATCATGACATCCGTGATAGGAAGCGGGAATTCATCTTTCGGACAAGCAGCGTTAAGGTCACGAAAATCGATGCATATCCGGAATTTACCATTCTTCTTGGGCACTGGAATAATATTGGCTACCCAGTCCGGGTGTTGTTCCTCTCTGACAAAGCCCGAGTCTATAAGCTTTTTAACTTCTGACTCAATTTATTTGATGATCTCTGGACAAAACCTGCGTTGTTGTTGTTTAATGGGTTTTGCATCCGGATCAATGTTGAGATGATGCATGGCCACTGTTGGGTTAAGGCCAGGCATGTCTTCGTAATTCCAAGCGAAGATATCTATATATTCTCTAATAAGAGATATAAGGTCTTCTTTCTCGGATGATGATAAGCTTTCGCTTATGAAGATCGGTTTAGGGTCGGATTCGTCCCCCATGTTGATCTGAATTATGTTATCTTCAGTAGGTGGTTCACGTTGTTCAAAACGCATATCCCACAATATGTTAAGGCGTTTGATACACGGGTCATTGGTTGACTCGTTCAATTCTTCATCACCCCCTGCGTCTTTATCTGGATGACTAGTTGAAGCCATGTTCACGGTCAAACTTTTAAAGAAAGGTCCGACACTGATGTCGGATTCCCATAAGGATGTCCCAGATGAATGGTCCTGACACAAATAATTACTAATTTTATTTTCTAAAACAGAGGGAGTTGTGACGTAACCCACACCCCTTCCAGTTTTTTGATAATAATCTGGAGGTTTTCCTTCGGGGGTTAGAGACATTCGGATCGGCGTTCACCTTCCTTTCCCGAAGTTCAAACCCTGTTTTTTGTTAAAGTTATATCCCATTCGTTTCATCAAATGTATAGAATTAGGTTTATGGTAATGGAATTGAGGAACTCCATCATCTTCTTCCGAACTTCCCATTTGAGTTGTTCGGGTTTGACTTTGCCAAAATAGATCGGCTTCTGCCCTTTTCTTTTGGACGGGACTTTGAAGAAAGCCTGTTGTGCATTCTCTACCTCCTCATTTGAAACGAAGGATGATTTAATTGGCCATATGAGGGATGCCTCTGTACACAATGTGTGCCAAGGGTTAGTACCTGCATTAAGGTCATTCTCTATTTGTTCATTTTTAGAGGACACATCAGACAAGTATGTTAAAATAAAATCTTTATTAATGCACCACTCGCCCTCACTCGGTACATTATTATTGCTCTCATCCTGACCTATTACATCGAAGTTTAACTCCTAGGACAATCTTCTTCAGGATCCGGCTCGATATCGGCTTCATTGCCACTATCAACGTCTTCTTTCTCTTGAGATTCTAAGTAGAAGACAGAGTCTGTGTGAAAGTTTTCCACCCCTCGGAAGGGGTACTTTTCTGCAATCAGGGTTCGTACTTCCCCCTCATCGTTGGCATACTTCATGACCTGATGTAGGGTAGACGGGACAATGCGGTTTGCATGAATCCACGGTCGTCCTAACAATAGATTGTAGGACGTGTCCGCGTCTATGATGTAACAAGTTACTTCGGACTTGAGGTCTCCGATTTGGCACCTGAGCTTGATCTTCCCCAGGGCCCGAGTGCTGTTGGCGTTAAAACCGGAGATGGTGGTCTGAGTGGTGTTCAGCCTATGCATGAGAATCCCTAAGACCTGTATGACCCTGTAAGGCATAATGCTGAGTACTGAACCTGGGTCAACTTGAACACGACTGATTTCTGAAGACCTAATATACCCTGTATAGTACAGAGGCCTGTCATGCTTGTGCTTGACCTGCATGTCTTCCTGGGTGAAGGATATGCAGGGTAAACTTCTTGCTGCTTGCAGACATTGCCGGCAAGATTGATATTCGGAAGCCTCAGAAATCGGAGTGACTTGTGTGATAAAGCTTTCTGTGTTCTTTAAGGCTTCGATTAGAGCTTCCTTGGTAGTTTTGGATAACCTCAAGAGCTCATATAGAGTAATCCTAGCCAGTATGTTGGCCAGCTGTGCCATGACATTGAATTGGAAAGGAGCGTTCGACTCCCCAAGTTCCTGGTGAAGATTTTTGTTGAACCGGAGCTCCTTTTGTTTCCCTTTATCAACTGGCTTCTTTGGTACAGAATCTCCAGCGTCTTGGGGCTGTTCTTCAGCCTCTTGAGCATTCTGCTTGTAGTCCCTCAAATAAGCTTTTCCTGACCGAGTGCTAGGGTTGCCTCCTGGGTATGCTGCCAGGGCAATCCTCTCTTTCTCCGAGTCAGTAAGAGGTTTGAGGTGGTCATCATTCTCAATAACGGAGGGGCTAATCATGTTGGAAGACTTAGCCTTGCCTCCTTTCTTCTTAGACGGGGTGTTCGTTCACTGTTGATCTCCCACCAGATCAGGGTGGACCTACATGATTTCCCCTTTTGGGATAATGAGGGGTACTAACCCCCTGTCCTCCTGACTATATAAGTCAGTATTTTTCAGGCGTATTTCTCCTTTACGAATGGGGACAACGCCATCTGCAGCCGCTACCGGAGGGAAGTCACCGAATTGGACCGCTATCATATTGGTGGATACAGTCTTTTGCTCGGGCTTTAAAGTGAGCACGTTAGCATTCACTAAATTTTGCAGGATGTCTTTGAAGACGTAGCACTTTCTGGTAGGATGTCCTAGGAACCTGTGATAGCGGCAATAATTAGGGTCATCCACCTTCCCTGCTTCATCCGGCTTCCTGATTTCGGGAAGCTATAGCTTGTTATTCTTCTGTAGTAACTGGAACAAGGTGTCTACATGCTCCTCTTTAAATGAATACTGCTTCGGCGCTCTTTGCTGATTTGGTGTCTTGCCTTGCTTAGCAGGTGTGGTGATGCTCGCGTGTTGGCGTCAGCCGCCAAAGTCTCCTTTCCCTTAGACCATGGAGCATTGTGCTGGTTACGTTGTTGCTGCAGCTTAGGTTGTGTAATTTCTTCGGCTTTAACTTGAGCAACAATATCCTCAGCTTGTTCTCCTTGCGAAACTAATTGTCTCCAAGAATGACATTCCGCCACCCCCATCTGAGCAAGGAGCGGGGTCTGCAAGTTGTGCCTGTAAGTTTCAACCAAAGTTAATTGGGTCATACCTGATGGGCATCACAATGCCATGCTGCGGAATCTATCCACATAAGTCTTGATAGATTCTCCCTTCCTCTGCTTGGTGGCGAGAAGAGTCGGGACCAAAACTTCTGTATTGTCCTCGAAGAACCTGGCTAAGAAAAGCCTTTCCAAATCTACCCATTTCTGAATAGATCCAGCAAGCAGTTTCATAAACCATTCGAAGGCAACTCCTTTAAGAGTACCGATGAACAAGCGCGCCAGGATGGTGTCGTTTGCTACCACGTCTCTAGTTTGTGACTTGAAATAGTAGATGTGCTGATTTAGTGATCCTGTGTCATCGAACGGTTGTAAGGTAGGGGCCTTGAACTTCGGTGGGTAGGGAGCTGTGTCCAACTCAGCAGAATAAGGCTGCACCACTCTTTCTTCGCGGAGCTCGCTTTTGTTGGCAATTGCATTGAGGCGAGCTTCTAGTTCATCCATTTTAGAGGATTGAGGGTGCAGTTCTCTTTCCATCTCCTTCTCGTTTTCGGAAGAGGATTCTACATTTTGAGCTTCGTGAGCCGAATGCTCGGGCACTTTCTGCTTTCCCTTGGAGGTTGTCCTCCGAGAAGATTCAGGTTTTTGGCCTTTTTCAGCCAGGAGCTGGGCCAACATATCCTTCATTTGGAGAAGTGTCTCCTGTTGTGCCTAGAGCATGACGTGATGTTCGTCTACTCTCTTAGCTAGGTCTTCAAAGCCTCGAGACATGTAAACGTTGGCCTCTCGAGCCACAAAAAAGCTCGAAGATTGAGATTCGACAATCGCCGAACAGATGTGCTGGTATACCCCTTCAAATTCGTCACAAATTTCCCGAACAGTCAGGGAATAACTTCTTTGTGACTCCTCAGAACTAGGATCTGAAGCCTTCCCTCTACCTATCACATTTATAGTGACTTCAGGGTATTCAGTTTCGGCTATCTTCTTTTTGTGTCGACGTTGTTGTTTGGCAGGTCTAACAACGTTCATCAACCTATTGAACACAGACTGCCGAGGTACGGATACACAACAATAATATTCTGAAAGGACTGCAGAGATAAGCCGATCACATTAGCATGAGTGAGCTGCTTGCTGCGCTGGTTTTCCTCTTGACAACAATTCCCGCAAATCAGGAACTTAGGAGGAATCTTTCTCTGGGCGTGGAGACGGAGATGGAACCCCCTGCCCTTGAGTGGGTAAGATTGATTCTTGTCGAACATGGATTTTAAACCCATGTTGACTTTTCTGAACTTAGCAGACCTCTTGAGGATCGTATTCTTGAAGAACAACGCGAGGGTCGCGTTTGGATTTGTAAACATTAGGCCGAGGCCTACGTTTAAATGATGAAACAGTCCCTCGAGTGTCATGTTTTGGTTGAACGCACCCCTGAGGATCGCGTTTGGTTGGTGAAACAGACCTTTGAGGGTCATGTTTCATTTGAACGCACATGTGAGGTGTGCGTTTACCTTTGGCAGTGCCTTTCTGAGGGCTGCGTTTTGAAGAAATAATGCGCCACTGAGGATCGCGTTTCAGCTGTATCAGCCGAGGCTCGTAGTTGGGCTCATTACCATGAAGTACGCGTTCTGGAGTGGAGACGCTGCACTCGAGCAGAGCCTCAAGAACGTGATCCTCGCGTTGGGCCAGCGTTCGGCTTTCATGCAGATGTGCTCGTCGTATGGATCTTCTCCGTCTTCGAGCGGTGTTCTTTTTTGCTTGTTTCAAAGCCTTGGCAGCAACATCATTAGCGTTCATGGAGCTCGTCTCCTCTATAGGCCGTTTATGGCCCGAAGCACGTCGTGTTGACGTAGATGTGGGATGTTCAACTCGTTCAATGAGTTCGGCAGAGGCTAAGCCTGCTCCTGAAGCAGAGGGGCTATTCGACGAATCTAGACCAAAGGAGAGGGCTTTCTTTAGCATTTCAACAACAGTTTTGATCTCTTTGGAGATCTTGCGGGTGTCGCGCCTAGCCTTAGGGCTAAGCGATCCAGAGGAGAGGGCTTCCTCGTATTTGGCTTGATCAAACTCCACGATGAGAGTTTTAACAGTTATTCCCATGAGGTGAACGTTGGATTGCGCCACTACTTCTTCGTCAGAAAAGCTCTTCCCCAGCAGAGTCGCCATCTTTTGTTTGTGGAAAAATTTATAGTAAAAGAAACGAAAGAAAAATTGACTTGTATTCCTTTGATCTCGATTACAATTGGAATTCCTGATTACAAAAGAGAAGAGAATGATCTGGATTCTCCTCTTTGTTTAAAACTGGGTTCTTCTTGGTAGCGATGGAGTGCCTCCTTCGAATGTTTGCGTCGAATTTGCTCTCTGTTGATGATCCGATCGTCTTATTTCACAGGAACAATGAACTTTAGTGATAAGTTTGGTGAATAACTCTTAACGAGTTTAAGAACTCATAACGATTTAGAACTCTGTGAAAAGAGTTGTTAAAACCGAATAATCGGTTAACAAGCCAAGATGAATTTGTTTGTTGCTGAAGAATCTTCCAAGATACGGCCAAAACAGAATTGAACTGCCTTGATGTTGTTGATCTCCAAGAGAATCCTCTAAATCTGATCTACTTCCCTCTCCGAACTGATTTGATTCCGCCCACCTTTGCTGCCAATTCTTCGTTCCAAAAAAAGCCAGCCTTTACTCGGTTGAGTTTGTTGAGTTTTTATAGGTGGATAAGAGGTTGTAACTGCCCTCTAAATCCGCTCCTATGTGGGCGTGATTTCCTCATATCATGGGGGAAATAGTTCTGAAACCGTTCGACTCGTGTTTGAATGAGTCAAAAGCCTAATCTGGCGTTCATGACCCTAACTTTGTGTCTTAGAATTGAGACGCGGAGTTGGGTGTTGACTGAACGTCAAAAATGCGAGGGTCGCTCGCGTTTCGCCTGTTGCAGCTTGGAAACACGAGGGTCGCCTGCATTTCAAGAATCATAACGCGGGGATGAATTCCGCGTTTTAGAAGGGGTTGGTTGACTTATAACCTCTTCTGTAGAGCGTTGCAAGGACTATTATTCAGTAATCCTCGCTTTAGCTGTTGTGGGGTGTGAAAGTCGTCGGATTATAAATTTCACTGTTGATTATGAAGACTGCAGGATAGAGTTTTTATCAGTTGTCGGAAGTGTCATTGAATTATAACTCTTCCCGCTCTATGTGAAAAGTCCTCCATTTGCAGCTTTCATTTGTTGGCATGAAAGCTATCTGATTGTAACTTTTATTGTTAGAGCTTGATGGGGATCAGCTATACATTGTGATTTTTAGACAGCCTACAATTCTGTACGAAACAGCCATGTCTGTTTCGCACATGTGCGAAACAATTTGGGTGTCTCGTACATGTGCGAAACACCTTATTGTGCGAGACAGCTTGGGGTGTCTCGCACATGTGCGAGATAGTTTATACTACGTTGAGTATTTTAGCTTTAATTCTTTCATCCGACCTTGGAATAATGTGATTCAAGTTGTGTTGGAAAGTTGACGAAAAGACCTACAACATTTCTCTTTTGAGATTTTTTGGATTCGAATTGCATCATGGTCGAAATTTTAGTTCTTCATACTTGTGCATCCATTTTCTTCTCGAATCATGCATTCTAAATCTTGTTGCTGCTTCATTGCTTCATCGCTTCGCACATTCCTTTACTTCTCCATTGGCATCATAATCTTCTTTGACTCAGACATCAACGTTCATCGCCTTCTCTTTGTCTTGAGCTATGTGCGGGAACCTATAGACAATTTTTGACGCATACATGCATAGAGTCTAAACCCAATCCTTCTTCTCAACTGATTTAAGTCATCATGAACTCAACAGTATAATGTTAACGTAAATACCACAATATTATAGAACTATTATACAATATAGAAATAAAAATGCTAACCACACTATGAATCTTATACTACTTTTGTACTATCACTTAACAAATGCATGATTGTTCTTTCTTAAAAATTATAGCAAGGAAATGATGAGTCATCATTGCCCCACTCTTTTGTTTACCGTCATCATTACTCATATGGAAATTATAGCACGGGATATCTAATATGTATAAACTATTGGTACATATCTAACTTTAAATTTGAGTATAATAATGAAATTTGCATAAAAAATGAATCATTTCAAAATGAATCATTTCAAAATGAATTCTCAAAATTCTTATCGGGTTATAGATGAATAAGCTTGCAGAAGCACATTTTAGGGGAAATTCAATCATTATAAGAAATGAGATAGCCTCTACTCTACTAGCTTTCCAATCTTGATGCAAAAGAGATTTTAATTGAGCTTTGATTGTAGGAATTCGGCTTAGTAGGTGATGTGGTGGGTTGAAAAGAATGAATACATAAAATTATTGTATACAGATGAAAGAGAGGTTATGTAGAGGGAAAATGAAAGGATGGTTGATATCTAATATGTATAAACAATTGGTACATATCTAACTTCAAATTTGAGTATAATAATGAAATTTGCATCAAAACTGAATCATTTCAAAATGAATTCTCAATATTCTTATCAGGTTATAGATGAATAGGCTTGCAGAAGCACGTTTTGGGGAAAATTCAATCATTGTAAGAAACGAGATAGCCTCTACACTGCTAGATTTCCAATCTTGAAGCAAAAGAGATTTCAATTGAGCTTTGATTGTAGGAATTCGGCTTAGTAGGTGATGTAGTGGGTTGAAAAGAATGAATGTGTAAAATTATTATATACAGATGGAAGAGAGGTTATGTAGAGGGAAAATGAAAGGGTGGTTAATTAATTGATCCTTAATTTATCTATTCAAGTATATAAGTTATGGAATCTTAAGAGTATAAATATTGAATCTTATTATTTTGACAAGATATGATATTAATTATAGATAATTGGCATAATCGGGATTATCAAAATTTAAGAGGGCAAAAGGGGCAATCAAAAGTTGACACCTCAATCCTTTTTTATAATTAGTATATATTAGTAAGGAAAAAAATTAAAGGGAACTTACTGCACTTGCTTTGGAAAGTAGAATAAAGTGAAGGGAAGGAAAGAGAATATACATGAAATGGCGTAAATACCCTTATATGTTATTAGGTTATGTTGTTATTAGATCTTCATAGTGGGTAAATTGTTCTCTCCACAATTACTTTGCTCCTCTCCTTTACCTTCACTTTGGTTACAGCCTAATTTTAAGGGGAAGAAAAAAAGGGGTTTCTCCCCTCCTTTACCTTCCCTTCTCACCAACTACTTACCTCAATTCTATCTATGGATCTACATCTAGAGCCGTGTTAAGGTTAGATCATGAACTATCTATGACTAGATCTAATCTTAGTCGTGGATCAAAGGGAGTGGTTGGTGTAGATGCATCCAATTATTCTAAAGAGGAGTTGATTTAGGAGAGCTCAGGTCCTACGTGAGTTAGGGTTTCGACAAAAAGAAGAGAGAGATCTGAGGTTTTATCGTCGAAGGTTGTTCGTCATTATAGGCTATGTTTCTTGTGTGGTTTGAGAGGTCACATGGAGAGATTCTATGGTCATTCTAGTATATGATATATCTACAAAAGAATTAGCCATGAAGTGAGGTTCTATGATTAGATTGTGAGACCTTAAGAGCGTCGTTTCCCTGCTCAAAATCAATCTCAAAACCCTAAAATTCCTCAAAACCCTAGGGTTCCTTAAGGAGCCTTTCATGAGGGTCCTTTTCCTAAGGGGTTTCAGAACATAGGGTCTTTATTCGAAACCCTAGACATTTCTAAGGGGGTCCAAATTAGAGGGGTCAGCAGCATCAATGGTGAAAGGATTCTCAAAATCAAAATTTTCAAAACTTTGGAAGTCCCTGAACATCCTCTTTTACAACAAGGTACTCAGATGCGAGATAAAGGAAAATGAAAGATGAAGGAGATGTGAGGAATTTGAGGGGATCTTTGTGTAGTATTCCGAGGAAAAAAACCTAGTAATGGTGAACTATAATATCAAACGGAGGATTCTCATGAAGCATTAGATAATTTGAAGGGTACCAAAGCTTATGTTGATCCAGTTCTTTTTTTTTCAAAATTCAGATGACAAACTTCTATCTTCAGATGTAGTGGTTGATTTCTCTAATTTAGTTGTTGCTGAGGTTAATAAATATAGTGATTATCTAGTTCTTTCTATAATTATAGGGAAAGGTGTGTCTTCCTAGATATCACTGAGTGGGTGATTAAAAGGCTTCTTGATAACAATTTCTTGGTGAAATTTTCTAAAGCAAAGGTGGGGGGAGTTTTGAGAAGAGGGCCTTTTACTATGAGTGTTTTCAAAGTTAAAGTTCAAATATGGTCAGTGTCTATGATAGTCAGATCCGGATTCTCTACTAATGAAAAGTTTCTAATATCTACTCATAAACAAATCTTAGCCATTCATTAAAATGAACAGTCAAGATCTCCATCCCTCTCTTTCATCAACCCCAAACGAATCCTCTCTCCCCTCCCTCCTCCAGCCCCTGCTCACTCCCTCTCCCATTCATTCTCTCCCCTCACTCCTCCAGCCTCAAGCTCCGACCATCGTCGTCGCCTCCATCAGATTCGCCACCACCAGCCGCTTACTCCTCTTCCCCCTCAACCCGCCTCCTCGCCACCGCCTCCTTCTCCTCATCATCTCACCGTCAGCCCTCAGCCTGCCGTCGCAATCCTTCTCTCTCCCTCACTTCTCCACCCTCCTCGCCCGCCTCCACCATCCGGCGTCCCCCGTAGCCCGCTGCCTGTCTCCTCCATCGTAAGTTACGATTCTGGTGGTGGATGGGCGGGAGATTTTGGTTTCTAGAAGGTCTCCATCTCAACGGTCATCATTGCATTTTTTGGGGTAATTCGTAACTTTTAAAAATTTAAGATTGAGTTTCATTGATTTTTTATCCCAGATTGAGTTTCGATGATGAAGTTTTCTTTATGTTTGCTGTATGTATGTCAAAACTAAACAACTTGGATTATATATGTGTGGAGAAATGTGTGTAGTGATTCTGATATATGATTGAATATTGCAGGCATTATGGAAAAGCTTGTGAAAGAAAACGACTGATAGTTTGGAGCGATCAAAAGAAGACTTGAAACCTAAAGTTTTTATGGAGTTTGATTCTGAGATTGATGCATATGACTTTATAATGAATATGCACGTAGTGAATGCTTTAGCATTAGAAGAGCTACTTTTTCTGCAGATAAATAAGGTATACTCACTTCAAGAACATTTGTTTGTTGTAAGGAAGGTTTGCGGAAGGCAGATAAGAGAGACGATTTGACGAGAAATCCAAGAGGAGAGACGAAGACTAATTGTGGAGCGATTATGGGGATTAAGTTGGTCAGGCGTACTAGCAAGTATTTTGTTTATCGTTTCTCTAAAGAGCATAACCATCCTCTTATCAGCCAAGAATATCTATCCATTTTATGCCATCTCATAGAAAAATCACATCATCAGACGAAGCCTTTTTAGACTTGACAGTAAATTTTGGTCTTTCACCGAAGTATGCATTTGAATTAATGGGTCAGCAAGCAGGTGGTAGAGAGTCACTGTGATTTACAAAGGTAGACCAAAAAAATTACCTTTGAACCGCCCGACAAAAAAATTGAAATTTGGAGAAGCTGGTTATATGATAGAATATTTTTCAAAGCAAATATTGGAAAATCCTTCGTTCTTCTATTAGATGCAGTTAGACACTGAGGAACAGATTACCAACGTTTTTTGGGCTGATGCTAAAATGATAATGGATTATGGTATATTTGGTTATGTGGTAAGTTTTGATATAACTTACAAACTTAATGAAGCAAATTGACCATTTGTGGTGTTTGTTGGATTAAATCATCATAGAGAGACTATTATTTTTGGAGCTGCCTTAATGTACAATGAGACCGCATCATCCTTTATATGATTGTTTGAAACCTTTTTAAAGGCAATGTGTGGGAAGCCTCCACAAACTTTTTTCACTGATCAAGATGCGGCGATAGCCAAGGCTATATTACATGTGATGTCAGGTGCTTACCATCGACTTTGTATATAGCATTCTTTTTTAAATGTATATGACCTTTTTTTGTACATGTCAGGTACTTACCGTCGACTTTGTATATGGCATTTGATGCAAAATGCTATCAAGAAAGTTGGCTTCTTATTCTAAGACCACAATGAAGAAGATGAAGGCAATGTGTTCAACAAATTTCTTTATCAAATTGAGGAAGACGATGAGTTCTTGAGTGCTTGGCAGTCCATGCTTGATGAGTACGATGCACATGATGATGCTTGGTTGGCTGCAACATTTGAAATAAGAAAAAAATGGGTGCATGCATATGTGAAGTGGACATGGTCAGGAGGAATGTAAACTACACAACTGAGTGGAAGCTTTAATGCTAGTTTGAAGGGGTATTTGAAATCAGACCTACAATTGCCTGAGTTTTTTACTCACTTTATAAGAATGGTATTTGATAAGCGGTATAAGGAACTAGAAGCTGAGTATGATTTGTTGTTCCGGATTGTTCACTACAAAATGGAGGTAAGTATCTTGATACATGCATGAGAAGTTTATACCAAAGCCATATTTAAGGTATTTCAAGCTCAGTTTGAAGACTCTCTAAAGTCTTCCATAACGAAGTGTGTGTCCAATGGCGAAAAATATATCTTCACTATTGTTAGGGATGAGTTCTTTAAGGAGAGGCTAGTAAAAAGAAAAGGTCAATTTATAGTATCTTGCAGCTGTAGGATGTTTGAAACTATAGGTGTCTTGTGTAGGTATTGTATCAAAGTGATGACAGAAGGCAGAGAAACTACACTGATAAAAAAGATACATGAGCAATATATGTTAGAGAGGTGGACAAAAATGCAAGAGTTGATAATGTTGTGCAGGACATGCATGAGCACGAGATCGTAGAGAACCCAAGGTTGAAACAAACTTCTTGATATAGAAGTTTATGTTCTAAGTTTGTTCGACTTGCATCAAGAGCATCTAAGAGTGAGAAGACATATAAGGAAGTAGATATGGAAGCTGATAAGTTACTAAAGATGGTTGAAGATATGTTACATGTATAAATAAATGGTAAAAAAGATGTGGAAGATGAAGCCCCAAATGTCTTGGTTGATTGCTCTAATAATGTAACCGCTGTGAATGCAAAGGGATTCAAAAAGAGAGAAGCTACACATCGTGGAAAATGTCGACCAAATGGAGGTTTTGAAGCCCAGTTAAGGAAAAACAAAAAGAAGCTTGCACAGGTCTTATATTTAACTATAATTGAAGTTATTATTTACTTCTTGCTGAATATAGTCATTATTGATGTCTATGCAATGATAGGTAACTAAAGTTCTAAGACATAGCGATGCAATGGACCAATCTCATGTACCTTCTTCACAACAATCTCAGGTTTCAAAATAATGTTTCACATTGTGTATAATGAGTTTTCAAACAACTATAGTGTTATATGATTCATTACTATCAATTACAAGTACCTATGCACTCTCCTATGGCGGTTGGCAATGGTAGATATATGCCAATGCTCTTTCATCCGTATAACGTGAGTGTGTGCTTGCTATAAATATATGATTATCTTTTTTGCTATCAATTTATATTACTGGTATTTTGACAGATACATAGGCATCAATTGAATATGCCAAGTTCACAAGAATTTGTTCAATCAAATATCATGGGATTTGCATTTGCACAAGACCCAAAAAATCAAATTTTGAGCAGAGTTCAACTCCAAGACCGAACATTTCTTCAACTTTCAAGGGAGATAACTGGTCTGCTACTCCTCTACACTCCGTACCTGAACAGAGGAGCTCTAATACAGATATTAACATATCTTTGCCTGGGGGGTTAAGGAGATGGAATTTTGTTTTCTTACGTTTCTAACTAGCTTCCTGTAACTTTTGTTGTGAAATGTAGACATTTTCTTGATGGAACTTGTGTTAGGATTCTAGATCTATAACTTTATTGATTTTTGGGGAGTTTTCTGTTAATTGTGTTACTATTTATATTTGTAACACCTGATTTTTTTAAATGGTGCTCGAACTCAATTATGAGCTGCTTGGATGAACTTTAAATCAGTGAGCTTTCCCTGAGTTATTTTTCTTGGAGTTGTTAGTGATGAGTTTTCTTTGGGCAATATGTGCAATGTTAGATGGATACAGCAAATTTGTTGCTAGTTGCATGAAATGGTGCTAATTTCTTTGATTATTCAGCATACCCACTATTGCTTCTTCCGTATCATTTTATTCCTTTTACTGTGTTGCTTTTATAATTTCTCTGAAACATTACAGCATACCAAATTTATACGTCAGATACATTCAGACTGGAAGATTCATGATGCTTAAATTGCACACTGAAGCACCACTTCAACCACCACAAGTATTCATTACAGACACTGCACACGCAAGCACCACAAGTATTCTCAATATGACACCACAACCAAACAATTGATACAACCAAAAAGAGCCTAAAGGAACATAGAACATCAAGTCTCATGAAAAGTTGAAACATGGAAGAACTACAGCATTGAACATTTTGTTGTACATGCACACAATAAAACTGAAGATAAATATTCCTTACTAGAATTTACAGATCAAAGAAACCCTCTAAATAGGAGAAAGAAAAACTATTCTACAAACAGACTTGACTTAAAAACAAAGACCATCCCCGCCATCTTCGTCATCTGGCATGTTGTTTATAACTCCTTCGGTTATGTTCTTCACTTCAGCCTTTCTATCTATGATGTCAAACAATAACCAGTTCGAGTATGCTTATCAAGCTTTTCCTTCACTTTTGCCTTATTTTTTCCCTACAGGAAGACATTATTGTCAGAACAATAAACGAGCTGAAGAACGTACCAAACTTATTAAATGAACACATTAACCAGTTTGAGAAAAATGAACTGTAAATATGCACAAGGAAATGTAATACTCATATGAGGAAAACACCATGAGAACTAACATTTAACCATGACTCAACTACCAAATTACCAGAAGTTTGTAAAATTTAAATTGACAACCAAAAGTATAACAAGTTCATAAAAGAGTAAGTAATTTAGATACCTTGTTTTCACTCCAAACAAACCGAGAGAACTGGAGGATATTTCTTTTCAAATTGACAGACATCACTGCAAGGGCTTACATCTTTCAGTTAAGTAGAGATATTAAGAAGAAAAAAAATCATTAGCAAGCACTGCAATCAATCTACACCCAGAATCTAAAATCAACATCAATCAATCTACACCCAGAATCCAAATCCCCATCTCCATAGCCACTAATTTCAGCACAACCAATTAAAGAAAAAAAGACCCATTACCTGCAGCGCCCATTCAATCTCGCGGCGGTGGTGTCGTTCAGTGGGGGACGCATGAGGAAGAACGCAACTGCAGCGCCGATTCAAGATTTTTGAGGCTTGATTGAGATTGAGAGCTCGAGGGAGATCAAGAGCGGTCGGCGGAGATGGGGGATGTTGGCGGAGGAGGAATTGGGGGATGTCGGCGGAGGAGGGGATGTCAGGAGAGTTGGGGGATCTCGAGAGAGAGCGAGAGCGGGTCGGCTGAGGAGGCGGATGTCGACGGAGTTGAGGGAGCTTGAGAGAGAGAGATCGAACGAGAGAGATCCAGATTTTTGGGGTTGACGGAGAGATGACGAGGAGAGGGAGGTGGTAGCGAGGAAGGGGGTTGAGGGGGAAGAGGAGTAGGCGTCTGGTGGTGGCGGATCTAATGGAGGCGACAGTGGTGGTCAGAGCTTGGGGTTGGAGGAGTGAGGGGAGAGAACTAATGGGAAAGGAAGCGAGCAAGGACTGGAGGAGTGAAGGGAGAGAGGATTCGTTTGGGGTTGATGAAGGAGAGGGGTGGAGATCTTGACCGTCCATTTTAATGAATGGCTAAGATTTGTTTATGAGTAGATATTAGAAACTTTTCATTAGTAGAGAATCCGGATCTTGAATAGTCTTAATGATATCAGAAATATCATTCTGTGAATTAAGCCGTATAGAATTCCACCTCATTTATGGAATGTGGAAGTGTTTGCTAAGTGCATTAGTCACTTTGCTGAGTTCATTAATTGATTTAGATGATTCAATAAGATGGGCAATGAAATGATAAAGGTTGTGTTAATGGTGAAATGTGCTGATGTGCTTGATATCCCTAAAAATCTCGAGATATTCCGTGGGGAACAAGTACATACAGTCGAAGTGGATATTATTTCTTTTTTTCATAATAAAGATGATGACGTGGATTTGGATGTGAGGGACGAAGATCTAGATAATACCCGGGAGATGTCTAGAAGCTTTGGTGATAAAAATATCCAACAGCTTCTCTAAAATTTTCTTCAAAATGGGGGAAGCAAAAGTCATATTCTCCAAATTATTTTTACACCAGCTCCAACAGCTTCCTCATTTTGAAGAATCCATTTTTTCCTCTAAAAATTTGGAGAATGCTGCAGATTTGGGGAAGCTTCCCCATTTTTTCTCCCCCATCCCTATTTTGGGGAATGAGATGGGGAATCTGTTGGACCAAAAACCTAACTATATTCTCCTAAAATGGAAAATAGGGAAACTGTTAGAGATGCTCTTAATCAATCTGCAAAAATTTCTTCTAGTAAGTCTCAGGAAGCTACCTCATCTAGACAATTTTGGAAAGTTAAGAATGATTATCATAATTGTCCCAATGATCCTATTGTGCTTAAATTATTTCAATAAAGGTGCGAGTATAAAGGGGCTTGAGAAAGAACTAGAGGTAGAGTCTGGAGAGGCTAATTTTGGAAGTGAGCGGATTGGTGTAAAGAGGTGGAGAATTATAAACAGGGACAGCTTATTGAAATTTCTTTGGTAGATTTGCCTGGTCATGATGATACTTTTGCTGAGAATTATAAGACCAAGGATTTGTTAAGAAAACAAGTTGTTTTTTATAAAATAATTTGGGAGTTGATCCCTTGTGCAGAAGAAACGAGTAGTGAAAAAAAATGCTAAGAGGGAGGAGAGTCTGCTAGCTATTAATGAGAAATATTTGGGAGGTGAATATATTGTTGATGAAAAGGGGGTAATTCAGGATATTTCTTTGAAGACCGTGGATGATAGAAGCTTTGATAGGATGGTTGGAAGTGCGATTAAAAAAAAAAGAATCAAAATGTTGGAATGCTTAGGATAAGTCAGAGATTGATGCCTATTCATCATATTTCAATTATGGACAAAGCAAAAACTAGGAGGAGCTTGAGGAGGGAGGTGCTAAATCTTTTGCAGGATTATGTGGTGGATCTGTTAGGTCTCATGTTTATGAGCCTACTATCTAATCTAGTTTTGATGATTAACAAACAATTCCTAACAATGTTAGTCGAGTGTTTATATTTATTTGTTAGGTATTCTACACAAAGATTCTCTGTTGGAGGTTGGATGGAATTGCACGTTCACGATGATATTCAAAGGAGGTTGGAAGGAAATCGGAATGAAGTCATTGCAATTCAAGTCAAAGACAATATCACGCTTCATCCCGCTACCAAGATCGAGCTCAAACGATGATCATTTGTCTTGGGTATATTGTTTGTAGTTTATAAGTTTACTTTATGTGTTATGCTTATAAGCTCAAAAATTATATATATATATATATATATATATATATATATATATATTCGTTTCATATTTATCTGGAAAATAATGTGTTTATGGATTAAAGACTTATTTATACTATTTTATATCTTAATTAAAGACTTATTTATACTATTTTATATATTTTCTCAAGTTTATTAATCTATTGAAAAGTGTTTCAAAACTTGTTTGGAATGATTTCATGAAAATCAATTTTTGACGATTTCGTATTTTTGAACAGTTTGCAAAATGATGAGTTTTCATAAATAGGAAATGAAATTTAAGAAATTATTTTTCTAACATGTTTTATTTCATGTTTATAAACATTTCCCGAAGTTTTACCATTTTTGGAGTTGATTTACTATGTTAGAACGATTTTACAAAATCAAGTATTTTAACAGTTTTCAGAATCTGGAATATCTATTTTAAAATAGTGATTTCTCACAAATAAGAAGTGATATTTTAGAAATTCTTTCTCTAACATGTTTATCTACATGTTTAGAAATGTTTTTCAAAATTTCATGATTTTTGGAGTTGAGCTATTTTCAATTGATTTTAGAAAAACAGCTACACAAAATTTTAGAATCTGTCGTGCATGTAATTGGTCGTCCGATCACATGTCATCAGTCGACCGGTGACCCCATATCAGTCAACCAATCAGAGAGCCATTGCCTACAATGGTTAGTTTTCCCAGATCCGATTTTTGGGGAATTTTGTCTGTTGTTTTGCTTTGGGTTGTTGTATTAAGAACATATAAATACCCCTCAACCCTCAACACTTACATACCATTGAGAGAAGTTAAAAAAACAAGTTTGCAAGTTTTATTTAAGAGTTTTTAAGAAAAAATAAGTATTTATTTGTGTGAAGATAGTTTCACAAAGAGGAGAATTGAAAATTCGTTTTGAGGAGCTTTACCTCAAATCATCATCTACAACTCTTTGTTTACATCGGAGAAGTTTTCTAAACTCAATTATCTAGCTTGTTTATATTTCAATTGTCATATTTATATTTGCTAGATTAATTCGAGTTTGTTTTCATTTTTACTCATTGATTGCACACACAACCTATTGAGCTTTTAGTATTTCACATTAAGTATAATTTGGGTTATGGTGAGTGATTCATTGAGTGTGAGCTTAACTTCGTTCTCATTCTTGTTAGAGAACAAACCATTGTATTTGCACTTAATAGTTGAGATCACATTGTAATACACAAGGACACTTAGAGAAGTGGTTGGTGAGAGACGAGATCAATTCCAAGAGAAGTGACGTCGATTGTAAATCATAGGGAGAGGTTGTAATTCCGAGCACTTGAGGAAGGTGACACAGGCTATGCCAACACTTAGAAGAGTATATTGTGTGATTGTAATTGTGTAAGTTGTAAACGTTTATCGGTGAGCGTTAAAAACTGATTGTGTAGCTTTTTGTGTTGATAGTGGAGATTCTCCTTGAGGGTAAGGGGCAGAGACATAGGTCGAGGGTGACCGAACTCCGTGATCATATTGTTTATTTGTGTTTGGCATTGGCACACTTATCATTGTCTCATTGTTTATATCATCTTTTGTTCATTGTATATCCTTGCATATTTTATTGTATATCAAAATTGCTAGGATATTGCATTATAAGTTTTTATTTGGCATTAATATCAGATTAGATTAGCAATAACCCTATTCACCCCCCTCTAGGGCACTTTCATTTGGTATCAGAGCTTGATGCTATTTGATTTTTAGCTTAATCGGCTAGAGTCAAAGATCATCACTTTGATTTATTGCTAATCTAGTTTTGTGATATTTTATCTTGCTTGCAATTATATTATGGATATGCACGGTGCACCCAGTTTAGGTTATGTCATTAATATTACTCCAAGACTCGATAATTTCTCTTATACTCAATGGTGTGTAGATTTAAACTATTTGTTAGATCTAAACATTTTGATTTATGGGAAATAATTGACGATGCTTATATTGTATCCACTTTGGAGAAATCCAAGTGGAGTAATAATGATAAAAATATGTTTACCATGAACAAGCTATTGTTAGATTTTTTTTGCTAAATGCCTTTGATTCATCTGTATCTAACAAGCTTGCTCATTTTGATAATGCTTACAAATTATAAACATTCATAGAAGCACATCAAGAAAATTTGGAGGAGATCCGACGTGTTTTGGTGGATTCTACTTCAAGTACAATTAGAGTTTCATCATGCACATGGCCACTAGGCGATAGCCCTAGTGAGGTATACGAGTCCGAAACCAAAAGTGATTTATCCATTAATGAACTCGCTTGTGCATATGAACGTTTAATGCATGCCTATAATAAATTATATTATAATTTTATTGATTTGAAAAGCAAGAATATAAATTTAAAATCCGATCATGATATGCTAGCATCAAAATTTAATGATATTTCTACAGAACATGTGATTCTTAAGAACAATAATGATAAATTAAAATAAGATCACGTTCTCTTAGTTTGAAGACAGCTAGCTTATCAAATGAGAAAAATAATGTTATTTTAGAGGTAGAAACAATTAGAAATAAACTTAATTCTTTCAAAAATGATCATGATTGTTCTACTTCTATTATCAATACAAATGTCCAAAATAAAGAGTTGAATCACATGAATAACCACATTTTTTCTTTAGATTCAATCCTAACCAAAAGTATTGATAATCATAAGAAGCTTGTGAATATGTGTGTTAAGTCGAATGTAAACAATTCAAAATTATCTACACAATATGCACACATATATAACAAAGTTTATAAGTGCTCTAATTGCGGTCGTATGTTTATGAGCCTACTATCTAATCTAGTTTTGAATCCTAGGGAGAGGTTATAATTCCGAACACTTGCGGAAGGTGACATGAGCTAGACCAATACTTAGAGAAGTGTATTGTGTGATTGCAATTGTGTGAGTTATAAACATTTATCGGTGAGCGTTAAAAACTAATTGTGTAGCTTTTTATGTTGATAGTGGAGATTCTCCTCGAGGGTGAGGAGCGGAGACGTAGGTTGAAGGTGATGGAACTCTGTGATCATATTGTTTGTTTGTGTTTGGCATTAGCGCACTTATCATCGTCTCATTGTTTATATCGTCTTTTGCTCATCGTATATCCTTACATATTTTATTGTATATTAAAATTGCTAGGATATTGCATTAGAAGTTTTTATTTGTTATTAATATCAGATTTGATTAGCAATAACCCTATTCACCCCCCTCTAGGGCACTTTCAGGATCATCAGCTTTTGGGGAAGGTACTTCTTCTAATCATTCTCTTGGTTTAGCTTTTCTACTTGTGTTGTTTCAAATTTTAAATGATAATTAGTTAGGGCATTTGTCTAATCAATGTGGCTTGATGTGTAATTCTTTGGATTATGTTAGATAATTGAAAAGTGAGAGGGCAGGAGTTTCATGAATCCTATGTGTTTGCTGTGTGCCTATGCGTGTATCTTTTTGTTCAAATGATTATTTTCTCTTGAAATGTTAGGGGCTTCGGTGACAACAACAACAAAGCTTTTATCCCAAATATTTAGAGTCGGCTACATGACTCCTACTCTTCCATTCCATTCTATTATGCGATAACTCCTTTGTTAAGTTAAACATAGTCATATTCTCCTTAACTGCTTCCAACCAGTTTTTTATGCCTACCTCTAGATCTCCTAGCTCCATTAACTATAATACTATCACATTTCCTAATCGGTGCTCTAAGAGGTCTCCGTTGTATATGACCAAACTATCTTAGTCGATTCTCTCTCATTTTATCTTCAATAGAAGTAACCTCTAATTTGCTACGGATATAATCATTTCTTATCCTATATTTATGCTGAGTTTGGATAGAGTTTTTCAGAAGGAGAGGAGGAGGGAGGGGGAGGTTTACAATACTAACCCTCCTCATATTCTGTTTGTTTACACTTTTTAGTTAGCAAGAGGAGGGAAGGGGAAGGATGAAAATTAGAAAATTTAGCCACTTTCTCAACCCTTCAAAAGTGGACGGATAGGGAGGGGAGGGTTCTTTCTTATTTTATTAAAAGAGCATACTGGTCAAGTAGCTCCCCTTCCAGTTCTATCTCCTACTCTAAACAAACACATATTATAGTGTACCCTCACATCTCCTCGTTGTCTATCCAAACACAAATGATTACATTTTACCCTTTTCCTTTCCACTCCCTCTCCTTGAGTTTAAGTTAATCACTCCCCTCCTCTCTGCTCCTTTGTATCCAAACCGACCATTAGTGTACACCCACAAGCCCATTGTAATATTCTCATTTCTACTACAATCATTGTTTGCACATGTTATTTTTTAATTACCCAACACTCTGACCTATAAAATACTGTTGGTATTATAACTATCCTATGGAATTTTCTCTTTTGTCTCGTTAGTATTCTACGATCAAATAAGACTCCCGAAGTACTCCTCTAATAGATTTGTTTCGATGGATAACATAATCTACAATCTTATGATCATGCCAAATGATGATCCTAAATAGCAAAAATAATTACTTTTAGATATCTTTTGACCATCAATATGTACTATAGACTCTTTTCTTTTCTTAATTTTCCTAAAAGTGTACTCCATATATTTCGTTTATGTTCTACTAATTCTAAAACTTTTAGATTCAAGAGCTTTCTTCCACCTTTCTACATTAGAAATTATGCCTCTTCTAGTTTCATCAGTAAACATTATATCATCCGTAAATAATATACACCATGAGATTTTATCCTAGGTGATGATAGTAAAAAATTTACTGTTAAAGATTTAAAAAGTTTGAAATTGTTTGCCTACAAGTGACTAATTTGGAAGAAATGAATGAGAGAACTTTAAAGAAATTAGCTGAGAAATTTCTATGATGATTGGGTGGTTTTGCTAACTACTAGGACATTTGGTGGACAAATGATTGGTTAGTCTTCTAATAGGTGGGAGAAGTATTGGGATTATGTTGGCTCATTTATTTTGTCAGTGGAGTTGAGGAGTAGAGTTGATGGATCTACTTGGTTTATTATCTCCTGTGCATGGCCCTCGTTCTCATAGAGAAAGACTTTTATTTTGGCAAGAATTTAGGGATATTAAAGCTATATGGGTAGGAGCATGGGTATTCATGGGTGATTTCAATGCTACCAATAATCTATGTGATTGAAAAAATAATCATTTTGAAGATCCTAAAGAGTTTAGTGATATAATTAATGAACTTGAGATAATTGATACTCCTTTCAAGGGGAGGAAATATACTTGGACAAGTAGAAGGGAGTGTCCCTCTTAAGCTAGATTAGATAGAATTTTATTTAATCTAGAGTGGGAGTATAAATTTCCTTTGTTGCTGGAAAGGGTTTTCTGGCACTATTTCAGATTATGTTCCTATGTGCTGAGTGATCAAAAATGATTTGGAATGCAGAAAAGTGTTTAGGTTTGAAAAGGTTTGGTTTCAGAATAAAGCAATCAAACAAAAATATACAAGAATGGTGGGATGCAGCTCATATTTGCCCTTCCGCTGCTGAAAACTTCTAGGAAAATTGAGACTTTTAAAGAAAAAATTACAGAAGTGGTCTTTGGAACAGTTTCATAGTGTGAAAAAGACTAAAAAACTATTTTTGAGGAACTTCTGAGTATTGGTTTTATAGAAGAGGAAAGACAACTAAGTGAGGTTGAGAGTGAGAAAAAGAAGAGATTTGCTTGGACAAATGGATTATATTCTTAAAGAAGAAGAGATTACATGTAAACAAAGATCAAAAGTATATTGGCTAAAAGAAGGGGACCACGATATAATTTTTTTTTATATTATTGCCAATGGTAGAAAGAGAAATAACTTGATTCTAACTTTTAGAAATAATGGAGTTGATGTTAATTCTGAGAAGGTAATAGCTGAAGTTTTCTACAAACAATATAAGAAGATCTTTGGTTCAAAAGTTGAAAGAAGATGTAGAATTGGTTGGGAAACCTTTTTTTCCCCTAAAACTGAGTGGAGTGCTGAAGAACTTGAGGTTCTACTTAATCTGTATGAAACTAAAAAGGATATATTTGAAATGGGAGGATATAAATCTCTTGGTCTAGATTGTTTTTCACCCATACTTTTTTGAGTGTCAAGAGATAATTAGATGAGATTTGTGGAGGATTTTTTATGAGTTTAATGAGGGAAGTTGGAATTGGATAGACTAAACTATGCTTATATTTTTTTGATTCTCAAAGGAGTTGAAGCTACTGAAGCAGGGGACTTTAGACCTATTAGTCTTTTAAATATTGTGTATAAAATTATAACCAAGATCCTTACTTATAGGCTAAATAAGAAATTGGAGTTATTAATTGACCTTGTACAATCAGGATTCATTAAAAAAAGATTTCTAGTGGATGAAGTTGTGGCACCTCAAGAAATTATAAATGATAGTTTATTAATAAAAAGAAGGTGGGGTTGGGAGCGGAGGGGGAGTTATTAAAGTTTTGATAATGCAAAAGCATATGATATGGTTGATTGGGACTTCATTTTTTATGTGTTGAAGGTCAAAAAACTTGGTGCTAAGTGGATACGGTAGATGTGATTGTGTTTGTTTGGGAGAAAAAATGTATTCATATAGAGGAGTAAGATAGGGGGATCCTTTATCCCCTTTATTCTTTATTTTCCCTACGAACGTGTTTACAAAGCTAATAATGATGACAGAGAGGAATAGACTTATTTGGGTGTTAGGTCCTGATTAATATGAAAGGAGGGTGATTTGTCTGTAATATGCAGATGATACCTTCGTTTTTTGTAAGGACAATAGAGAGCATATCACTGCTCTTAAGCTGATTTTGTATAGTTTTGAGATGCTCTCCGGATTGACTATTAACCTCCATAAGAGTTCTGTAGTTTTGTTGGATGATAATCTCTAGAGGCACTAGGAAGTAGCATTGATGCTTGATTGTCAAGTGGGTTCTTTTCCAATCATTTATTTAGGGATTCCTCCAAGGCCTAGAAAATTAAAAAGAGTGGATTGGTTTCCCCTGTGTTAAAAATAGATGAAAAATTGGCTACATGGTATGGTAGATGTTTATTAAAAGGAGGGAGTTTAGTGTTAGTAAATTCAGTTTTGTCTTCTATGCCTTTGTTTTAGTGTCAATATACAGTTTTCCCCATTGGCTATGCGATATAAGCTGGAAAAAGTTTTTTGGTACATGAGAATATTTTGGAGTATCTAGTTTAGTTGCATGAGATTTAGTGCGTAGACCAAAAAATTAGGCCCCGAGGGGAGGAGGGTTGGTGTTGGAGGTCCTAAATCTCAGAACAATGCATGCTGCTCTTCTTTGTAAATGAGCGCTACTCTGGTTTGATAATAGAGAGAGAGACTAAAGAAACATATTGTTAAGAATAATTATAATGGGGAGATAGTTATATAGAGATTAAGAGAAGATATATCCCTTCTTTTTGGAAAAATATTATTAAGAACTTGGATTATTCCATTAGAAAAATAGATATTTGTGTAAAACCCCGTATTTTTTTGCTATGAAGATATGTGAATTATTGGTGATAGATAATTCAATTGAGGTAAATGGCTTGAGGTCATGGATATACTGGATAACAAGTTATTAGAGATGTATGACTGTATTTTTATAGAGTTATGTGCATTGGTTTTGGTAAATAAGCAAAACATGCACGAATCTGAAAAATGTATGCTCAGTCGACTTATGAGTCAACCTATGAGTCGACTGACGGGCTGATTTCTAGCTTTTCTTTTAGTTTGTGGGTCTGTTCGGTTTTGTTTCGGGTTTGACCGCTCATATATAATTTCTTTTACCCAAAACCAACCCCAAAACCCATCAGATCTCACAAAACCCTAGCCCCACTCTTTCCCTCTCAAACCCTAGCTCGGATTTTGGTGATTTGGAGGAGTTTCGAAGGGGTTTGCAACGGAATTTTGTACAGTGCAGCAAAGGAGATCGTTCTCTTGCAGATTCGGGAGTTGTGTAGCACATCAGAGGCGAGTAACATCTCTCCCAGCTCTATAACCACTCTTTATATAATTTTTTATTGAGTTTTAATTCGGATTTTTGAGCCTAAAATGTATTTTGTGTATAAAGATAGATTCTTTATAATATGGGTTGCAAGATTTAAATGTTTTAATTAATAAAAAACTCACCAACATTTTGTAATGTAGATCCAGATCTGGAATGAGATTTAAACATGGGTTTCTTTGAGATTTATCAATTTCAATACGTTTTTAAACATGTATAAATATGTTTAGGGTTTTAATGTAAGTAATTACATGCAAATCTTTCGTTTCAGTTTGGTGTATATATGTAAGAATCATATTTATATTGCTAGAAATGATGAAGAGGAACTTTAGGTTGAAATTTTTTACAGATAATCAACGTATGTAGAAAACTAGGAATTTTCTGCTCAGTCGACCAATCAGTCGACTTATCCGCCAACTTATGAGTCGACTGATGAGTCGACCAATGAGTTGACTAATGGGAAATTTACAGTTTTCCTTTCTTTTTGTCTGATCGACCAATGAGTCGACCGAGGATCCCAGTCGACTCATGAGTCGACTGATGAGGAAATTTCTAGTTTTTCCTCAGTTTGGATCTGTTTGGGTTGTTTCGTTTTAACCGAAACTGTTTGGACATGTTTACTGTCATTGCGTGCTTCTATGTGAACGAGGAGTCGCCTTGAATATCTGATATTATAAATTTATGTTTATTTTGTATCTCTACATGTGAGATGACTTGTGGACACGAGTTTAGATTTGCACACCAAGACACGTGTGACATCAGTGTATATGCGTCTTTTTATATATTTTATTTAGTCCATGTATTGGACAATTATTATGTAGTCCATGTGTTGGACATTTATCATATTTAGTCCATGTGTTGGACATTCATTTTTTAGTTCATGTGTTGGACAAATTACATATGCAGTCCATGTGTTGGACGTTTACTGCATCTAGTTTTAGTTCATATGTTGGGCACCTGTTAAACCTTGAGTATGACTTACACTTACATAGGCTGGACATGACACTTATGTGGGTTATGACATAACATAGTATTTAAGTTCTGAGATGGATTTGTCTTCTTTTTATTAATGTTCCTGTATTAGATTCTGGGTTTGGTATTTAGGAATTTACAATTTGAGATACAATGTATATACATGAGGGTTTCCTTGTTTGGATTATTTCGCTCGACGTACCTATGCTCATGTTGTAATTTCCTAAATACTAAAATCCTCTTATAGTTAGGGATTTACAATTTGAGCTATAAGGTATATACATGAGGGTTTCCTTGTTTGGATTATTTCGCTCGACGTACCTATGCTCGTGTTGTAATTTCATCTTATTGTTAGGATAAATGATTTTATGTATATATGTATTAACTGTATTTTCTTTATATAACGAGCCCTCTCCCTTGGGGTTGGTTGTGATGTTGCTCGCTAGTGCTTTGACGCTCGTTGTCCCTCCCCTTTAAGGTACGAGCCAGGTGGCCGGAGAGTCGCAGGTTGACGGTGATGCACTTTAGTGATTCAGCTGTCTACTTTAGTTATATTTTTCTTTTGAGCTCCACTGTAGACTTTTGATTAGACATTTGGGGGTTTTATTCTAGAAGTTGTAAAGGCTGTGTGCCTTATTTCCTCTTATTCAGACATTTTGTATTTGAGACTTGTTGAGAACTCCAGTTTATTTACTTCAGACATTAACTTTGTATTTCTGTATATTGGATGATAAAATATTAATTTGATCGCTATTATTTCATCAGTTATCTCTTGTATTATCTTTTACTTGTTTTTGTACCTACACCTGTTATTGACTCTACTAGAGAGATAGTAATTATAATGGTGAAATATGTTATTGCACGGTGTGGTGCATGGCAGGTTTGACATTCTTGGTTTTACCTTGGACTGCAGCCTTGTGTGAACCCAGGAGCATTACAGTTGGTATCAGAGCTCTAGTTCTAGTATCCTTAGGATCATCCTGTGTTGAGTCGTGGAGCTAGGATAGAGTTTCTTAGGATTCATGTATAGAGTCCGCTAAGAATTTCCTAGTATGAGTGAGGACGATATATGCGTATATCTTAAAATTTGAGAATATTTTTTTTATATGACAACTATTTTTGTGTAAATTTGAAGTATTTGTGTGAATACTAAATGTTGTGAAAATCATATTGTGATATGTTATGTATGTGTATATGTCTATTTTGACTCATAAACTCTTATTTCTTATGATCAGAGAGATGGCAGGACGTGGTACACCTCGTACTCAGAGAGCTGGATATGCAGAGTTATAGCAGGCTCCACCTGAGCCACAGCAAGCTTAACCCAAGCCACAACAGGTACCACCTTAGCCACAGCAGGCTCCCCAGTATCTTATAGATCTTATGGCTCCTATAGTCGCTAGGATGGCAGCAATTTAGGAGCTTGTGATGAATCATATCACGCCACCACCACCACCACCAGGAGATCAGTCGCAGGGGATACCAGCCGTTCCTATCAGCGAGAGACCCCCAGAGACCACACCTGCAGCTATTCCACTAGCAGTCCTGGATAGAGCTACAGAGCAGGAGGCTTGGCACCGTATGGTAGAGAGGTACCAAAAGATGAGGGCATCGGAATTCCAGGGGTCATCAAACCCTCTTGTAGCCCATAAGTGGAAGGAGGATGTGAGTAATGTACTTGACATACTTAATGTGGATTCGGTCCAGAAGCAGAGATTGGCATCCTACAATTTGAAGGGAGACACCAGGAGATGGTATCGACTCCAGTTCACTCCAGAACACCGAATGACCCTCACATGGGAGGACTTCGTATATTTCTTTAATGGACAGTATATTTCTTCTGCATTACGGACTGGAAAGGAACTTGAGTTGTCCCGTTAATTCATGGGGACATGTCAGTAGCAGATTTTGAGAATAAGTACATGGAGTTACTGCACTTCACGGGTATGTGGCAGACAGGAGAGCGCCAGGCTCAGATGTTCCTAGCAGGGCTTCGCCCTAATCTTCGTCGATACCTCGTCTCGAGGAAGTTCTATTCAGTTCGAGAGGTAGCTGAGGCCGCCACTTCATAGGAGATTAAGACTGCCATGTTCCAGAAGGATAAGGAAGGGAGGGCCAAGGCAGAATAGATCGAGGACAAGAGTAAGAACAAAAGACCTTTTTCTGGATCCCAGCAGCAGCAGGAAGGTCCTCATAAGAAGGGACCCCAGCATGATCAGAGAGCGCCTCAGCAGCACAAACTTTAGGGAGTTTGCTATAACCGTCGTAAGGTCGGACATAAGGTATCAGAGTGTCGCAGCACACCAGCAGGAGCTTAGCATAGTAAGGGCCCGAACCAGCAGCAACATTGAGTTCAGGGCAGAGGTTAGGGTCAGCAGATGAGGCTAGAGTCACTGCCAGCAACCTAGAAGATTGAGGGACATATTTGTGCAGTTCAGGAGGTTCCTCAGGGGCAGAAGTTTCGTATTCTCTAGCACTAGCAGCAGAGCCGTCTTCAGCCATAGGCATAGTATATGCGGTAGTACCACGTGATCATGGAGCTAGCGGAGAAGTGGTGGAGGGTACGTTCCTTGTGAATTCTTTTCCCGCCCGTATTCTCTTCGATTTGGGAGCTTCGCATTCCTTCATTTCGTATGCTTTTATGACTAGACTCTAGCTCGTAGCTTAGCCTTTAGACACCCATTTATCAGTTTCCACCCCTTTAGGTGAGATATCGCTTCTGGAGAGCATTTGTAGGAGGTGTACTATTTAGATGAGTCAGAGTTCATTGTCGATTTGATAGTGTTGCATATGTTCGAGTTTGATATTATCCTTGGTATGGATTGGTTGTCTTCCTACCATGTTAGTATTGACTGCTTTATGAAGATAGTCAATTTGCGAGCGTCCGACGGGTCCGAGTTGATTGTGGCAACCTCTTAGGATAACCGTTTTGTGGATTCATTTCTGGCGTACATCGAGGAGGTGATGCGATGGGATCATAGTTTTGATTTATTGGAGACTAGAGTTGTCTCAGAGTATCAGGATGTCTTTCAGGACATACCTGGGTTACCTCCTGTGAGAGAGGTCGAGTTTTGTATTAAGTTACAGCCGGGCATAGCCCCGATATCCCATGCACCATATCGCATGGTACCAGCTAAGATAAGGGAGCTTCAGACCCAGTTGGACGAGTTGTTAGCTCAGGGTTTTATTCGTCGGAGTCAATCTCCGTGGGGAGCGCCAGTTCTATTCGTGAAGAAGAAGGATGGTAGTATGTGTTTGTGTATTGATTATAGAGAGTTGAACAAGGTCACTATCCGGAATAGGTACCCATTACCTAGGATTGATGACTTGTTCAACCAGTTGCAGGGAGCGTAATATTTCTCGAAGATTGATCTTCGTTCTAGTTATCATCAGTTACGGGTTCGAGAGATGGATATTTCCAAGACCGCTTTTCTGACTCAATATGGATCTTTCGAGTTCATGGTCATGCCATTTGGGTTAACCAATACACCTGCAGTATTCATGGACTTGATGAACCGGGTTTTCTATCCCTTCTTGGATCAGTTTGTGATTGTTTTTATCGATGATATTCTCATTTATTCGAGATCGGAGGCAGAATACGAGCAGCACCTATGGTTAGCTTTGAGGACTCTGCAGGAGCATCAGTTATATGCCAAGTTCAGCAAGTGTGAATTTTATCTTTTAGAAGTCATATTTCTCGACCACGTCATTAGTAGAGAGGGCATAGCAGTAGATCCGGCTAATGTTACAGCAGTTCTTGATTGGGAACCAACAAAGACGGTGATAAGGATTCGTAGCTTATTAGGATTAGCCGGTTATTATAGGAAGTTCATCCAGGACTTCTTAAAGATTTTGACGATACTTACACGCTTTACGAAGAAGGGTGTATAGTTTATTTGGAGCGTGGAGTGCCAGAAGGCCTTTGATACGTTGAAGACTAAGTTGACTACAACGCTAGTTTTGACTATTCTAAGCAGCAACAAGACATTTGTGGTCTACACAGATGCATCATTGGTAGGTTTAGGAGGCGTCTTGATGCAGACTCAGAGAGTAGTAGCATATATCTCACGGCAGTTGAGGGTGCATGAGCAGAACTATCCCACTCAGGACTTAGAGTTAGCAGCAGTGGTATTTGCACTGAAGTCATGGAGACACTACTTGTATGGAGTGTAGTTTGAGTTATTCGCAGACCATCAGAGTCTGAAGTATCTTTTCTCTCAGAAGGAGCTCAACCAGAGATAGAGGAGGTGGATTGAGTTTATCAAGGATTACGAGTTCGCGATCCAGTATCATCTGGGGAAGGCGAACGTCGTAGCAGATGCTTTAAGCAGAAAGTTCGACATCGGGTTTCGGCTTTGAGGTGCTCATTGTATCGAGATCTTCTTACTCTTAGCCAGTTTGATTTCAGACCCAAGATTGGTAGAACCAGTGCATTTTTGGGAGCTGTGTCAGTGTAGCCATCTTGGAGTATCAGAGTTGTCAGAGCTCAGCTGGAAGACTCTTGGATTCAAATCCGAAAGGAGGAGATTTCCAAAGAACTTAAAGCTGATTGGACCATTAGAGCAGATGGAGGTCTACGAATGAAGGGTAGATTGGTTATGCCATCCAGTGCCGAGCTGAAGAGGGAGCTATTTAATGAAGCTCATCGTACTCGGTATATAGGACATCCAGGAACCACCAAGATGTACAAGGACTTGAAGAGACACTTTTGGTGGAGTGGTATGCGTAGAGAGATTACAGAGTATGAGGCTAAGTGTTTTACCTACCTATCAGCAAGTGAAGGCAGAGCATCAGAGGCCGGCAGGAACACTTTAGCCTTTACCCATCCCAGAGTGGAAGTGGACGAATATTTCTATGGACTTCATTGTAGGGTTGCCGAAGTCGAAGAAGGTGAATGATTATGTTTGGGTGATAGTGGATAGGTTGACGAAGTTAGCACATTTTCTTCCAGTGAAAACTGCATATATAGCTAGACGTGTGCGAGGATGTTTATTCGGGAGATAGTTCGACTTCATGGAGTTCGTGATACGATTGTGTCAGATCGAGGTTCAGTATTCACTTTGCATTTTGGAGGAGTTTCTAGGATTTGTTTGGCAGCAGACTATCTTATAGCAGTGTATTCCACCCACAGACAGATGGTCAGACAGTGAGGGTGAATCAGGTGTTGGAGGACATATTGTGGGCTTGTGTCATTGACTTCCAATGCAGCTGAAAGGATCATATTCTACTGATAGAGTTCGTTTATAACAATAATTATCAAGCGACAATCGGTATGGCCTCGTATGAAGCATTATACGGGAGACCTTGTAGATCACCGATATGTTAGGTAGAGCCGGAGGATAGCTTAATGCTTAGACCAGAGCTTGTGAGGCAGACTACTGAGAAGGTAGCATTGATCAGAGAGAGGATTCTAGCCGCTCAGAGCCGAAAAAAGAGCTATGCAGATAAGAGACGAAGACCCTTAGAGTTTTAGGTTGGAGATTCAGTTATGTTGAAGGTATCTCCTATGAAAGGCGTTCAGTGATTCGGAAGATGGGAAAAGCTTGCACCGAGGTATATTGGACCTTTCCAGATTATGGAGCGCATTAGAGCCGTGTCATACAGACTAGATCTTCCAGCATCGATGTCTAGTATACACAATGTATTTCATGTTTCTATGCTTAAGAAGCACTTACACAATGAGGAGCAACAGAGAGTGTTGGATGCACCAGAGATTGAGCTTTAGGATGATTTGACTACTATTGAGATTCCGGTTTGTATACTTGCCAGAGAGGACAAGAGACTTAGAAACAAGGTAATTCCTTTGGTGAAAGTTCAGTGGAACCGAAGAGGTGTTGAGGAGATTTCTTGGGAGCGCTAAGAGGACATGCGTCGTGACTACCCACACATGTTAGAACAGGTAAATTAAATTTTTGTATGACTTATATATGACTTATAGTTACATGTATGGCGATGTTTATACTTAACACTAAAATGAGGGTATTAACACTTAACTCCTAAGTACTCGGAACATATCATATATATATGAGGGGTTCCTTGTTTGGATTTTTCGCTAGATGTACTTGTTCCATTTAGTTAGGGGTTAAGTGGGGGTATTTACATTTTAGATGGTTAAGTGTAGACATCGAAGATGATTTTCGAGAGCACGAAAATGCTATGTACGTAGCACTACTTCGTGCACCTATTGAGGACGAAATTCTTTTTAGGGGAAAGAATGTAAAACCCCATATTTTTTTTGCTATGAAGATATGTGAATTATTGGTGATAAATAATTCTATTGTGGTAAATGGTTTGACGTCATGGATATACTAGATAACAAGTTATTAGAGATGTATGAGTGTATTTTTATAGAGTTTTGTGTATTGGTTTTGGCAAATAAGCAAAACATGCACGAATCTGGAAAATGTCTGCTCAGTTGACTTATGAATCTACTTATGAGTCGACTTATGAGTCGACCTATGAGTCAACTGACGGGCTAATTTCCAGTTTTTCTTTTAGTTTACGGGTATGTTCGATTTTATTTCGAGTTTGACCGCTCATATATAATTTCTTTTACCCGAAACCAACCCCAAAACCCATCAGATCTCACAAAACCCTAGCCCCCCTCTTTCCCTCTCAAACCCTAGCTCGGATTTTGGCGATTTAGAGGAGTTTCGAAAGGGTTTGTAATGGAGTTTTGTACAGTGCAGCGAAGGAGATCATTCTCTTGCAGATTCAGGAGTTGTGCAGCACATCAGTGGCGAGTAACATCTCTCCCAGCTCTATACCTACTCTTTATATAATTTTTTATTGAGTTTTAATTCAGATTTTTGAACCTAAAACGTATTTTGTATATAAAGATAGATTCTTTATAATATGGGTTGCAAGATTTAAATGTTTCAGTTAATAAAAAAACTCACCAACGTTTTGTAATATAGATCCAGATCTGGAATTAGATTTAAACATGGGTTTCTTTGAGATTTATCGATTTCAATACGTTTTTAAACATTTATAAATATGTTTAGGGTTTTAATGTAAGTAATTACATGCAAATCTTTCGTTTTAGTTTGGTGCATATATGTAAGAATCATATTTATATTGCTAGAAATGATGAAGAGGAACTTTAGGTTAAAATTTTTTACAGATAATCAACGTATGTAGAAAACTAGGAATTTTTTGCTCAGTCGACCAATCAGTTGACTTATCAGCTGACTTATGAGTCGACTGATGAGTCGACCAATGAGTTGACTGACGGGAAATTTACAGTTTTCCTTTTTGTTTGTCTGGCTGACCAATGAGTCGACCGAGGATCCCAGTTGACTCATGAGTCGACTGATGAGGAAATTTCTAGTGTTTCCTCAGTTTGGATCTGTTTGGGTTGTTTCGTTTTAACCAAAACTGTTTGGACATGTTTACTGTCATTGCATGCTTCTATGTGAACGAGGAGTCGCCTCGAATATCTGATATTATAAATTTATGCTTATTTTGTATCTCTACATGTGAGATAACTTGCGAACACGAGTTTAGATTTGCGCAACAAGACACATGTGACATCAGTGTATATGCGTCTTTTTATATATTTCATTTAGTCCATGTATTGGATAATTATTATGTAGTTCATGTGTTGGACATTTATCATATTCAGTCCATGTGTTGGACATTCATTTTTTAGTCCATGTGTTCGACAAATTACATATGCAGTCCATGTGTTGGACGTTTACTACATCTAGTTTTAGTTCATATGATGGGCACCTGTTAAACCTTGAGTATGACTTACACTTACATAGGCTGGACATGACACTTATGTGGGTTATGACATAACACAGTATTTAAGTTCTGAGATAGATTTGTCTTCTTTTTATTATTGTTCCTGTATTAGATTCTGGGTTTGGTATTTAGGGATTTATAATTTGAGATACAAGGTATATACATGAGGGTTTCCTTGTTTGGATTATTTCGCTCGACGTACCTATGCTCGTGTTGTAATTTCCTAAATACTAAAATCCTCTTATAGTTAGGGATTTATAATTTGAGCTACAAGGTATATACATGAGGGTTTCCTTGTTTGGATTTTTCGCTCGACGTACCTATGCTCGTGTTGTAATTTCTCTTATTGTTATGATAAATGATTTTATGTATATATGTATTAACTATATTTTCTATATGCAACTAGCCCTCTCCCTTGGGGTTGGTTGTGATGTTGCTCGCTAGCGCTTTGACGCTCGTTGTCCCTCCCCTTTAAGGTAACGAGCCAGGTGGCCGGAGAGTCGCAGGTTGACGGCGATAAAACTTTAGTGATTCAGCTGTCTACTTTAGTTATATTTTTCTTTTGAGCTTCATTGTAGACTTTTGATTAGATATTTGAGGGTTTTATTCTAGAAGTTGTAAAGGATGTGTGCCTTATTTCCTCTTATTCAGACATTTTGAATTTGAGACTTGTTGAGAACTCCAGTTTATTTACTTCAGACATTGGCTTCGTATTTCTGTATGTTGGATGATGAAATATTAATTTGATCACTATCATTTCATCAGTTATCTCTTGTATTATCTTTTACTTGCTTTTGTACTATATACCTGTTATTGACTCTACTAGAGAGATAGTAATTATGATGATGAAACATGTTATTGCACGGTATGGTGCATGGCAAGTTTGACATTTTTTGTTTTACCTTGGACTGCAGCCTTATGTGAACCCAGGGGCATCACAATTGGTGACGGAAAAAACCCATTTCTGGTTGGATAATTGGTGTGGCATTGGATCATTAGCTTAAAAGTTTTTTTTATATATTGTTCGCGGGAAAAATCGAGTCTTTCTTCATTGATTCCATTGCACTCTCAATAACTGTTTATCGGTTACAAAGATCCGTTCTTTTTATAAGATCCGGTTACAACGAAAATCAAAATTAAAGAAAAGAAAGATTACAACTTTTTCTCTTGTTTGTCGAACAAATCACGAGCTCCTGTTTTGCGGTCGCTCGCTTGCGTGGGTTGTTTGCCTGCGCTGGGGTTTATCCGTGGACCACCGTGAGATCTAGATCCGGTCGGATCTACGCAGTATAACGGGTATTATTTCACCAAGGAAATAATAGCCGGAGGGATTGTTTCACCAAGGAAACAATCGCTCAAATATCAGGATCAAAGACCAAGCTTTGATCCGGAGTATATCGACGTAGATCTGAGATCCGGTCCTTTCGAACACCTGTCTTATTTGGCGTTGATGATCGCCGAGCACCAGATCTGGATGAACAAGTCCTTGACGTCCCAAAGTTTGAATCTTTTTAAGTTTGGAGCTTCGAATCCTGCAGGGCTTTGCCTCTCTCCAAAAATTCTAACCTTCTCAAATGAACAACCCCCTCTCCTATTTATAGCCAAGCGTCACTGTGCCAGTGCATGTGTGGCCAACACACACAAGAGAGGGGGGGAGCCGGCCACCTTAAGGTGGCTCGGCTCATGCCGAGCCACCCTGAGGTGGCTCGGCCTTGGCCGAGCCACCCTGGGGTGGCTCGGCCACCGAGCCACCTTGGGGTGGCTCGGTTTGGGCCGAGTCCCCTCGGGTGTTGTTCGTTTCGGTCTTTTCCGCTGTTTCCGGTTTGTGGTTGACTTGGTTTGGAATCGATTTGTTGACTTGATTCCTGATTTGGCAGTAAATCCATTTCTGAGTTCGAGTCCGAAGCTGATCTTGATTCGATCGCGATTCATCCGAGTCCGTTCTTGGTTGGACGACTCATTGACTCCCCGAACCGTTGGATTGATTCCGCACGCGAATGCATTCTGTTGATCGTGTGCAATTTGTTGACCTCGTCGCCTCGTCACTCGATGATTCGTTGATTTGTCAATTCCTCGTGTCGAGCTGTGAGAAGGGTCCTATAGGCAATTTTATACGCCTACAGATACCCTCTCCAAAGTATTTCAGTCTCATTCTTTGATAGAAGAGTCTGGAATACTTTGGATGTGATTATCCCAACCTTTAGTCGGTGTAACGGGACTTTGGAATGGCTTCTGTTCTGGATTCCTTCAATTCCTTCAGGCTATTCGGTGCTTTGTCGAATGTCTGTAAGGATTCCGGTGATGCATTTATTGTCTGACCGTTGTCGAAATTTTGAACTTGAAGTCGATTCTTGATTTCTTGACTTTTTAGCTCGAGTTGGTTGCTTCAACATAAAACTGATCATCAATTGACGGTGTTGTCCGGCGTTTGAGCTTCATTGTGACGCGTTGTCCGGCGTCCAGGCTTCATTGCGACGTATTGTTCGACGTCCGACACAGTTTATACTCGTACGTCTTTTGGAGTATACACAGTTTAAGCTCTTAAGGTATTGGAGAGTGGTAGATACTTGAGTCACAAGACCAATTCATAAAATTGATGCGTCAATGACTCGTATTTATAGAATTTTTGGCAAATTCTCAGCCATCAACGGGTTTGATGTGCCTTTACCGACTACCGTTTGAGTCGGGCTAGCATGCGGATTGTTTAAGTCTGTTCAGCATGTGACGTTGTGCTAAAAGAGTTAACCCTTTTAGTGCTACGATATTGAATACGTAGACTTCGTCTTTCTCCCGTGAAAAGACTAAACAGCAACGTGTATGAGACGTTGACTTAGGATTTTTGGCAAATCCTCAGCCTTCAACGGATTTGACGTGCTCTTACCGATTACCGTTTGAATCGGGCTTACATGCGAATTGTTTTAATCCGTTCCGCATGTGACGTTGTGCTAAAGGAATGAACTCCCTTAGACTTTGTGCTATGATGTTGAATACATAGACTTTACCATTTGTTACGAGAATAGGTTACCCGGCGACGCGTGTTAGGCGTTGACTTTAGGATTTTTAGCTAACCCCTAGCCTTCAACGGATTTGATTAACCTTTACCGACTACCGTTTGAGTCGGGCTAGCATGCGGATTGTCAAACTCCGTTCCGCATGTTACGTTGTGCTAAGAGGGTGAATCCTCTAAGACTTTGTGCTACGACTTTGAATACGTAGACTTCGCCGTTGTTATGGGAATAGGCTACCCAGCAACGTGTATTAGACGTTGACTTATCCCTACTTAGGCTTCGGGATAAAGGTCCCCAGAATCGGATTCTGGTGTCTTCTTCAATCGGTGAAAGACTAAACCGGCGACGCGTGTTAGGCGTCGGCATATCCTTTCTTAGGATTCAGGATGAAATTCCCCATGCGTATAAGGCATGGATTTTGGCGTTATTAATAACAACCTGCCACAATGTTGAATATGTGAGCGAGTGGAATATGTGAGCGAGTGTTCTTTTTAACGGTTAAGAACTAACCGGCGGTGCGTGTTAGGCGCCGACTTATCCTTTCTTAGGTTTCAGGATAAAATACCCCAGAATCGAACTCTGGTGTCTTCTTCTACGGAGAAAGATTAAACCGGCAGCGCGTGTTAGGTGTAGACTTATCCCTGCTTAGGTTTCGGGATAAAATACCTAGAATGAATCTAAAATTCTTGGAAAATGATTGGTGTGGGAAGGAAGAATTTTATATTCTATTCCCTAAACAAAGAAGGAAAGGAAACTCGAGGTGGGATCTCCACCCCCAGAATTCGGAAAGGTGAAACTAAGAGTGGGATCTCCACTCCGAGAATCGAAAAGAATCGGATAACCCTAACTGTCAGAAGGTTTGATTACCGAACTAAAGATGAATCTCTCGTTTATCGAGAATGAATTGTGGTTTTGGTCCTAACTGTATGAAGGTTTGACCAAACTGGAGCTTGAGATGACCCTAACTGTAGGAAGGTTTGATCACTCGATTTGAAAGCGGACCTCTCGTTCATTGGAGGAATCGAGAGGGGATTTTGGTTGTGGTCCTAACTGTAAGAAGGTTTGACCAAGTGGGGGGTTCAAAACGATCCTAACTGTAAGAAGGTTTGATCGCTCGATTCGTGGGCCTCTCGTTCATTGAAGGAATCAAGAGGGGATTTTGGTTTTGGCCCTAACTGTAGGAAGGTTTGACCAAGTAAAAAGTGAGAGTGAGAGTACAAATCACTGTAAGAATGTTGATTCGTACAAATCACTCAAAGGGGGTTCCTGATGTTAAGTGATAAAGACTTAACAACAAAAAAAAGGCTTTGACAATTCGTCAATTATATCCGGACTCTAACGAATGAAAGTGTTGAGTGCACGAATATAGCGGAAGTTTGAATGGATTAAACAGGAAAGAATTTTGGTGGTCCCACCGTTAATTAGTCTGATCGGTGGGAGATTCTGTGGTGGGAGACTATGAGTCGTCAAACACCAATGAGAGTTTTGTGAGGGAAAATTGATCCAATGAAGTGATCGGATTTCATCTCAGCAAAAGAGTGTTCGGAAATTAGGAGTTTAGTGTTTATCACTTTATTCATCATGACCGGGTTATCCCTAAGAATATTACATTTAACATTCTTCCGGGAACTTCCCGTTACATAATTATCCACCCCCAGCTTTCTTTGCAAAACTGGGTGTATCATTGTATCAGCTGCATGATCGGGTTATCCTTAAGAATACCCCGCATGGCATTCTCCAGGAACTTCCCGTGGAAATAGTTTAGACTCATATACCTATTGGAGTATCAGGGAGCAGTTTAACCTCTTATACCGGTCGGAGGATTGAGAAGCAGTTTATACTCGTATACTCTTCGGAGTGTCAGGAAGCAGTTTATACTCTTATACCGGTCGGAGTTTTGCCGTTCTTGACTAGCTTACCCTAGCGTTATGACGCCGGCCTCCACCAAGGTCTGGATGCTATTCTTGAGCGTAAAGCAATCCTTGGTGGGGTGAAGGATCCTCCTGTGATACGCACAGTACTTTGGATCCGCAGTATTGTCAGCTTCCTCCTGATTCGTGATCGGTGGCAGCTTGATCTTGTTATTTGCAAGGAGGGATTCGAAGATGGCTGTAACGTCTTCGTCCTTGAAAGAATACTCTCTTTGGAGTTTCGGACCTGAGTTCTTTTGTTGTCTCCGGGGCTGCTGTTGCGACGTTTGATTAACATCGACAGTCGCTGCAGGTGCCCTGCCCTTACCACGGGAGGCGAAATTCGAGTTCGAAGGATTCGTCGTCGATTGACTCCTCTCGGCCTTCTTCCTTCGGAGGAAGCGTTCGGCTTGTTCACCGCGCACCTTCAAATCTTTCCAAGTGTTGGATGGTGCTGTCCCCATTGCTTCCAACACGTCCAATGCGAGGTTGTTATGGCAAGTCTGGAGAATAAACTCCTCGGTGATCGGATCCCAGCAATTCAATGCTTTGTTCCGGAACCTCTTGACGAAGGTTTCGACCGGTTCCCCGTCCTTTTGTTTCTCGTCGAGCAACGTTCCGATGGATGTCTTGGTGTCGTCGTCGAAGAAGTTAGCGAGGAATTTTGTCTCCATGTCGTCCCAGCTATTCACGCTTACTAGCTTGAGGCGGCGATACCAATCGAAGGCGGCTCCGCGAAGAGTGCTAACGAATGACCGCACCATCAGAGGCTCATTACCAGAGATAACACCCAGGTGCGATTTGAAATAAATCAAATGCTGAGTGGGAGAACCTTTCCCATCGAACGGCGTGAAGTTGATTAGACTAAACTTCGTCGGATAGGGGATTGATTCCCACTCTCTTGGGTATGGACAAGGAAAGCCCGTTTTCTTCACCTCTTGAGCAGAAATCAACGTATTGATTTTACTCTCGAGGTTTTTGATCTTCAGGTTTTCACCTGTACTTTCGTTGGCATCCTCGTTACCACCCCCTGTATTGATGGGAGGATTATTGGCGTTATGAGTTTCGTTTGCATCTGTGTCCTCATCTTCCAGATTGTTCTGGTTATGACGACTTGGTTCGCCTTGTTGGTTCCTCAATGCCTGGATTTGTTGCTCATGCATCTCTCTCATAGTCTGCATGGCCATCTGCATCTCGAGCCTGAAGCTCTCCTATTGTTTGGCCATGGCTTCCTCGAGCATCTTGGCCACTTATTCCGCGCTTATCATAAATGACTCGCGGGGTTCTCCTTCGCTGGATACAGTGTTGTCAGATGCAACCGCAGAGCAAGCATCCGATTCCTCCTCTTCTGAAGGTGGTCTTATCCGAACCCTACCATACGTCCTTCGTGCGATGGCTCCAGACTGCAAACGGGTTAGACGCCGGGATGCTTTCAGAATCGACTCGAGATCATCCCGTGCCAATGTCCTTTTGCTGGTCATGTTAGCGGTGACCCTTGGGAATTCTCTGTTTTCATCCACCGCTCTTCTTCGTCGGAAACGCCTGGGCCTTGGCTTTGGGGTTTCAGTGCTGAGCCTTTCGAACACCGAAACTCTTTCGGGGACAGTCTTGATGCAGTTACATTTAGACAATACCGACCGAATGAGTTTGGAACAGGGGCATTGAGCTTCGAGCCTATGAGGACTTCTCTTTCTGGCTCTGCTCGTACCCCCAGCACGATAGTACAGCTCGTCCGTATGAAAGTCGGAGCAACCTATCGTGTGTTGGTACGATCTCTCAGGTATAACGTCATCGTCATCGGACGACAACGTTTCCTTCTGAGGGCGACCTGCCTTCTTTGGGCTTTCAAAAGTTACGCGCCTCGAAACATGCCTTTGTGGGCGTGTGTTCTCAGCGGACTCCTGGACTTCGATGCGCAAATTGGCGCGCACAGCTGCTTTGAACTCCTTGTCATGCTGAGAATGACGACGACCCCCAGCATGTTGAGCCGTTCGGGGCTTCTTCATCGGGCCCAAACGTTCTTGAACTGGAGCTTTGCATCGTCCATCGGGAAGTGGGCCGAGGCGCTCCAAAACTGACTTCTTTCTCCGGGATGATTCTGCGTGACCTCCCGGAGTGGCCATGGGAATTATCGGCGACTTCGTTTGGTTAGCCGGAGGTTGAATCTGCTTCGAAGGTTACAAAGGTTGTTCTTTGGCCTGAATCGCCACTTCGGATTTCGACCTCCAGACTTTGCGGGTTGGTGGCGGCTTCTTTGTCACCTCCTTCTGCAGCCTTCTACGGGCTTCTTCAATTTGAGCCCGTGCCTGCGCTGATAGTGCGCGGCGCTTACGAATGCGCTCCTCTAGCGTTGATCGGTTCCGTTTGACGCGGATCCATTCGTTGGTTGGCGGCTTGGAGAAGCTGCCACTCATCTATTGTTGAGGCTGCTTGCCTCTTCTGTTCTTCAGATCCGTGTTGTAGCGGATCCCGTCCACAGATTCCATTGCCTTTGCGAATTGTTTCGCAAGGCGTTGACGTTGCCTTTGGCGGGCTCTCTTCGAGAGAGTCACCACGCCCTCGGCAACGGAAGATTTGGCCAGAGCAGATCTGATCTGGTTGGAAGTTGGAGAGATCTCACCCGATGCAGCTTCGGCATCCAGCGGGGCGAGATCTTCGTTGGTAGCTTCAACTTCTTCGTACCAACAAACTTTTCTCCTGGAGGAGAACTTCTTGGACTTGCAGGACTTGCGAGGGGAGGTTGATCCGGACGAGGACGACAAGTACTCCTCGAACTTCTGCTGGTCGAACTCGTATTCGACCTCCTCCACGACCGGGATTGAGATCCGTGGCTGCGACGCAACGATCTCGGCAGCGAGATCGGTGGCTCCCACTGTGGTCGCCAGATTGTTCGCGGGAAAAATCGAGTCTTTCTTCATTGATTCCATTGCACTCTCAATAACTGTTTATCGGTTACAAAGATCCGGTCTTTTTATAAGATCCGGTTACAACGAAAATCAAAATAAAAGAAAAGAAAGATTACAACTTTTTCTCTTGTTTGTCGAACAAATCACGAGCTCCTGTTTTGCGGTCGCTCGCTTGCGTGGGTTGTTTGCCTGCGCCGGGGTTTATCCGTGGACCACCACGAGATCTAGATCCGGTCGGATCTACGCAGTATAACGGGTATTATTTCACCAAGGAAATAATAGTCGGAGGGATTGTTTCACCAAGGAAACAATCGCTCAAATCTCGGGATCAAAGACCAAGCTTTTATCCGGAGTATATCGACGTAGATCTGAGACCCGGTCCTCTCGAACACCTGCCTTATTTGGCGTTGACGATCGCCGAGCACCAGATCTGGATGAACA